>VWYP01016661.1:10726-29030 GCA_013400435.1 Pycnonotus jocosus | reverse complement strand
GAAAAAAAAAAAGAGATGAACAACAGGGAAAAAATCTAACTAACCATAAGTGTGAAATAATAGTGACCTGAACCTGGCATTCACATCACTACTGACTAGACTGCCTACCCAGATTTGAAGTGATTACCATAACACCAGCACGCCAGCAGCTTACCAGCACCAAAAAACAAGCCTGGTTTCAGACACAACCACACCTTAACAGACATTTACTCTGTTCCACCCAGAGAAAACCTGGCCTGCGTTCAGCCAAGGGTAATTGATGTGGGACATCACACAAACAAAGCCAAGAAAACTGCAGCAGACCTCAGGGGAAAAAAAAAAATTAAAGAAGACAAAGAGTAGATTCTGGGTTTCTTATAAAAAGTGCATAATAAATGGATTTTTTTCCTTAGACCTTTAAATTCCACACACTTCTCTTAGGAGGCAATATTCTCCATAAATGGATGAATGTAATTTTGTGCTCTGGGAATTGATAGATTTCTTGTATTTCAAGGAAACCAATACTATACACGGCAGCATTTTATTTGCTCCCTAAATTAGTACCCATGTGGATTTTACTCGGTTATTTACACACAAGCAATTAAGCACTTAATCTTATATGATGCAGTTAAAAATTATCTGTTCAATAGAACCTCAGTCTTAAAAAAACTCCTTTTTTTGGACACTTTTCCATTTTATTAAGACAATTACAGTCAAACTGCTTTCCTCTCCTAGTGACAAATTTAAACCCAATATTTAGGAGCCAAAAATTAGCAGCAGTGAATAATGCCTGGAAGAAGCTGCTGATTTCAGTCCTGTTCTCAACTGGTACCATGCATCCAACTGCAGTACCAGTAATCAACACACTTTTTAGCAGGTTGGTCACGCAAACCACACTACATAAGCTACAGACACAAAACTCACTTTCAACAGCAATGTCCCAGGACAAGGTTATAGAAAACAGAAGTTTGTGGGATTTAATGATCATGCTGGTTCTACATAACTGCTCCAAAGTTATACAGGACACTAACATTTCCAGGAATGTCCATCTGGCATATTTCATATGAATCAAAGTTATAATTACTTAAATGAAAAAAAAAATAGAAAAAGAAAACAGGAAGAAAAAAAAAAGGCAGCAGAATCTCATAATTATAGAGCTCATCAGAACAAATATAATCATAATTCAAAGTTAAATTGCACTAACTTTTTTTCCAAACAGTTTTAAAACCCTCCCTTGTATTTCTGCATTTTGTGTGCCTGGAAAGTTGCACAAAATATGTTGCTTCAGGGCTGCACCTAATTATAATGGGCATCCAGAAATAGGTGCATCTGACTCAGAATTTCTGCATGTCCTGCCAACCAATCAAACCATAAGAAATGCAAACTATGCTTAAATTAAGCAATAAAACACTGCAAGTTGCAAGTTGTAACATATTAGCATACACCACACTGCAAGGAAGAGCTCCCCAACAGGAAACAGGTTCTAGGTGTGTTTGTACCCAGCACCACTGAGAAGTTGTGAAGTCACTTCACAGCTGTGACTTTACACAACTGGAGTCACACGACCAACTATTCCACACTGAACATTACAGAACAGGACTGAACATCAAATGAGGGTAAGTGCACTAAAGTAGCAATACCTTTAATTACCAGCTTTTAACACCTTTATAAACCTTTATAAAAGCAAGAGTTTTCATTTGATGATCATACCTCTCTGCAGACAATCTTCCAGACAGATTTAGTTTCTTTAATGACAAACATAGAGTGGGTATAAAACCAGATTTAAGTAGCAGCCCATGCTGAGAATTTGTCATTTTACCTTATGGTAAAATTATAGATGAGGAACTGTATTTTACAGTGGTCCAGGGCAGGTGGGCAATGGACCAAAGAAATGACCACAAAAACCTCATGATTTCTGGGACTGTTCACTCAGAAACATCTCAAAGACAGCAGGTGCAGCTGAGCTGTCTTATTTTACTGTTTCACAATACTATGCAGGCAAGTTATGTAAATCAACTGGACCAAATATGGTCCCAAAGATTTCAAAAGAAAATATATTTCATCATGAGAATGTTACAATATTTATTTTCATGCCTCAAGGGTGTTATTAATAATTAGCAATTTACACAAAGTTGCCAGAAAATGCACAAAATAAACCAGTAGATTAATCCTCAGATATTTTCAACCTAAAAGCTAAAAATCAATCCTAACCATTAGAGAATGGTCTGAGAACTATAAAGCAATTACAGTCATTGATAACCACTGCATACACAGGCAACAATATCAGCAATTAAAGGAGCGACCAGTAAGTGATCCATGCCAATTTTGAGAACTTTCCACTAACAGCTGCTGTTCCATAGCAGTCCAGTCATTTGACTAACTTGTAAGGTCATTTTCTAAATGGGAAGTGATAAGTCTTAAGTTGGGAGTTGCAAGGAGTTCTCTTAGTTGACAGTTATGTGCCAAGCAATGTGCCAACAAATTCCAAGCAATGGGACAACTAAACATCAACAGCATTATATTATTACACGTGGGTTTTTAGAATGATAATATAAAGAACACTTTTCATCTATGTTCATTATGGAGCAAACTTTGCTATTAAACACTGCTTTGCACAAAGCCTGCAAACACAGTATACAATCAGCTGTCAAACTAAAATACATTTAAGAGCTATTTGAACAATTGAAGTATTTCCTATTCATTTTTCATTAGAAACATATCCAGATCTCCATGCCTGCAAGAGAACAATCATTTTCAGAAATAAATAAACCTGTATGTAGCAAAATAGGTTCTTTTGTACCATATAATTTTCCAAACTCTATGGTTACTTTTCAAGATAAAGTATTTTGCCACTTATGGTATCTGTTACTCATTGCAAATGATTAAAGCAAAAATGTAAAAACACTGTCTGCCGTGTACTGTGATACACTGCAGCTGCAGGTGATTTACCACATAATACACCACTTCACAAGCAGCAACTCCTGAGGCTACATAAGATATGGGGTTGATAGAAACCTGCACAATTTTTAAAAAAATTACACATAACTCCTACAAAATTCAAGAATAAGAAGATAAAGCATCCTATTACTTTACAGGCATTTTGCTTGAGTAAGAGCTTCTGGATTGAGCCTGGAATTAATGGTTAGTAAACAGCTTTAGGATTTGGCCTGGCATTTGTACCTGCTAAAGACTTCTTTATCCAAAAGTACTGGTGTTTGACTCAACAAAATATAAATCATGTTCTCTGCTTTCATTAATGGAGACAGCATTGTACGTCAGCGCTTTTATATATACATATATATTTATAAATAACTACATGCTTGAAAGCATCAGAGAGTTTTCTGAAAGCCAAAAGAGTAAATGCCAGGATGGTGCTGAAATTTCAAAGGAAATAAACCACAGTGCTAAAAGCTGTGCTCTTTTCACCCTCAGCAATGTCCATGGGATCTTGCTACGAGGGTGACCACTAGTGAGCCTTTAGGTTCCAGTTCCTTCATCCTCTGTGGGAAAACTTGAGTTAATCAGAGGGCACAGAGATAAGAAAAGATCATTAGTCCCTTATGAAATCAATTGGGCACAAGCAAAAGAAGAAAAAATTGACTGGCAGAGTAGCTAAAAAGCCACTCAAATTGAAGTCTTATGTCTTAATTTTGAATGGTATATTAGAAAACACCTATATACTCAAAGAAGAAAAATAATCTTTTTTTACCTTTCCATTGGAAAAATAATTTCGAAACACTTCAGAGCCAAAAGTTTGCTATGACTCCCCACACGAAAAAAAAAAAATCCAGTGGGTTTTGTTGGGGTTTTCGGGGGGAGGGGGGTGGGATTTTGGTTTTCTTTTTTCCTCCTCAGGACATAAGAGCTGGCAGTCTTATTTGCTATGTCTTTGGGGAAGACAAAGGTTTGTTTTAATAAGCATGTATTGAATGATCCAATGCAGAACTGAAACAGCAAGCACAGTGGACTCAGCCTATCTAGACACCTACCTACCTTGATATATATCAACTTTAATCACCTGTCATCCAGAGGTTAGTTGGCAAGAGAGAAAAACTACTTAAGACACTTAGTTGCAAAGATCTGGATTGCTATTTCATCCAAGGTCACGAGCAAAAATACTTTTTTCCACTCCTGTTTTTGAAGAATTTGCACATAATTTATACACAGTTTTAGAGGTTTGGTAGAATGTCCCAGAAAACACAGTGAGGATATTAAAGCAATACGATCACTTGAAATTAATTGAACTATCTCAAGAGCATTAAGTTCATCCACATTCCATACTAGAAATTGCAAAACTATACAGACATAGAAGTGTGTTTTGGGAGAAGCAACTTCCTAAAAACATACCTGAAAATGGACAAATTGCTCCAATTCATGAGTACCTTTCTCAAAGGTTGTCAATCCTCATGATTTTGACAGCAATTTGTTTCAAAGTACCCATGAGACTGATTTCAGTATGTTCTTCCATGGTATCCCATTGACCGTTTTCCCCATATTCATACCAGCCTCCACCAGCAACTGAATCTGGCTGGTTTTTTAGCTCCCAGCCTCAGAGAAAATTGTAAAACTAGGTGTATCTTTTTTTTTTTTTTAATTAATTCATTATTATTCCCTATTAATTCATCTGCATCCTAGTCTCCCTGCCACATGCTGAGAAGCTGTGTTGCCATTCTGCTTGTTCTTCTAACATTCATTTCTCTAACTCAGTAAATTCAGACAAAGACAAATAATACAAGAAGGAGACTCTCATCAAACATGTGATAATTAATCTTCATAAAATTGTTAAACAATGAAATTCCCAGCTCATGCAACGGTTCAGCATCTGCCAAAAGAAGTGTCATTTTCAAAAAGTGATGGGAAAAAAACACATCACAGGTTTGTTACAGTTTTACTGAAGTTGGGTTTAGTTGCAGTGAGTTAGAAGTGCACTCATGCTAGTCTACTGTCAAGAAGTTTATTGGTACATGAAAAGCACTTCTCTCACAGGCTCTGAGAGTGTCAGACCCAGCAAGAAGGAACAGTTCCATTTGCTTCCTTCCACTTAATGAATCACACAAAGCTGACTTTCTGGTTTTGTTATTCACTTACAAATGTAATTTTAGAAATTAACTAGCCAGATACTTTTTACAGCTATTGAAAGGGAAGAGAAATCACTTCCTCCCCAGACAAGGCGGGAGCATTAAGAGGAGCTGCTGAGGAGCAAGGGTTATACAGCCAGAGGGGTGAGCACACAGAGCATACTGCTGAGTCCAGACAGAAGGAAGTTGCAAGAACCAAACTATTAAGAGTTTGCACAATGAGCTGTGGTGACAGATAGGTCATACCCTTGAGATATTAGCCAGAAAGAAACCATGTTCAGAATTATAAAGGTTCATCTCAACAATGATGTCTGGGTTATCATCCTGCCTAAAAGATAGTGACAACAGTTGTCTGCAGTGATTTAGAAAAATGCAGGATTATTTAAATGCTCAGGTTATTTAATCATGAACTCGTATATTCTGCATTTGTTACATGAAAGAAATTTGCAAATTGGTAAATTACATCCTCCAGAACTGTACTTCTACGTGCCATCATTTTCACAAGGTGTCCTAACAATTTTCAAGTGTTCTTCATTAATTACTGTTTTTAATCAAGTTAACATGCTAATGATTTTTTAGAACATGTAACCAGCAATTCCCAGGGCTAGACTGCAAGATAACAATTCTATTCTCCTGCCAGAAAAGAGTATGAACTGTATGTGTAGTGATTTGTTGCCACCACCTGCACACCCTCTAGAGGTAGGGAAGGCAGTCCTCAGTTCAAAATTAATCCACAGATCCATACTTGGAACAGCATAACCTGCCAAGGTCACATATCCATTACAGTATGCCTCACGTTTAGAGACAAGGCCAAAAGACAGAACTTTATCACTGAGACATCCCAAAATACTGCCCACAGCAGATACGCTGCGGGGTCATAAGCCATGACTCTGTGATGCACGCTGGACTGTGATGAAGGCACTCACTGGTTCACTGCAGGATGCTAAATATAGACTGGGAGATGAATGGGCCTCTCTAATATACTGATCCCATCTCCAAACCCAAAATATACTTCAGATCTCTTGACTGACTCTTCTGCAAATTGCTTCCAAATCTTTACAACTGTTCACATTTTCAGCCAGGGTCGCTTTCATTTGAGTCTTACTTCATAGAAATTTTATACTTAAGACAAAGAAGAATACAATTTTGTCGTGGATTAATGAGCCTGAAAAACACAATTACAATTTTGTAAAATCATATTTCTTGAATAAATGAGCACTCTGCTAGTAAATTTTATCTTCCAGGTAGAGATCATATCTGAAATGTTACTGTTTTATCTTAATATATCTGAGTTTTCAGTCACTATCCATTATATTATTTAACTCCCAAAGCTAGTGTTAAAGGCAAGCAAAAAAAAATGCCTTGACCTTTCATTGTGGTGAGATAATTTACAGATATGAGCATATGAAAAATCCTGGAGAGCAAAATCATACAATGGATTTTTCCGAGTAAATACTTTTCTTCTGACACTGGTGTGGTATTGTGCTCAGTTTGGTAACGTTACTTCAGCTCCAGTTTTTCCATTCATGAACAGCAGCAATAACAACATTTAATCTAATATTAATATATTTTTAGATGTCTTTTCTATTTTATGTGTATTATTAACTCAGTTATGGTTTCAAGGAAAAATTCCCTGGACAAGAGTAAGACTGACTGAATCCCTTTCTGCAGAAAAATTCCCTGAGGACTGCATTTCTCACCAAATTTCTGAATTCCAGAGGGTATTTCAGATGCATCTTCCCAGGTTTTCCTCCAAGTGTAGATGTAGCCATGCTGGAGGTCAGAGACTGGACTGCATCTTGCTGCCCAGCTGCAGCCCTTCCCATGAAACAACCCGTAAGAGCAGCTAAAAAGTGACTCAAGCTCCAGCAAAGAGTGGGCCCAAATGGGAATAAACTATCTGAAGGATCAGCTTCAGCAAGATTTACATTAATATTAACAAAGGAAGAGCAATCAGGAACACAATGAGGTAGTGAACAAAACTTTCATGTTGTGATATTTCCTCAGATCTGCATACAGGGTCAAGACCTTGATGAAAGAAAAATGTAAAGGTCAGTACTGTGTTTTATTTACACATAAATCCAGTAAATTCACTCATACTATCACTTCAGGTAAAACAGGTAAAAGGGGGGAAAAGCATTACAAACCTATTATTAATAGAAGACAAACACATTTCCAACCTGAAAGTAATATATGGTATGAATCAACTACTGTTACAGTCAAGTAGACATTCATAAATTCTCCTTTCCCTCCATGGTTTTGTTCCCACCTAGATAACTTCTGCCTCTGCAACACCACAAATGCCCTCACCATAACTCTCCTCATGTAGTATCTCCAAACAGCAAAATCTCATGCAGAGTGCCCACATATACTGTGGGAGCATTAAAGATTTCAGATTAGGCCTTCCTCCCTCCATAGAAAAATTTCTCAAGTAAAACTTAAGAAGCTTTATAAAATCTCTCTTATTATGATGGGCTTTTGCTATCATTCCTGAAGGAAAGAAAGAGTTTTTATCAATGTTCAGTTTGATGGTTTCTAGTAATTACTCTGTAAATACCCCAATCTATTAATAACACCACTAAAAATTACATCTACAAGCATTTTCAGGATGAAAGCTAAAATTCCTTCCAAAGAGTATTTGTAATTCAGGACCATCATCTGTCTCACTGTAGCCAACAATAACCTCTCAACTCCAATATCCTACCCAGCAAACAAATTATTTGCAAAGACAAATCATGAGTTTAGTCAGCAGTCAGTGTGACCTTTCAGGAAGGATAACTCCCTTCCAGACACTATCTCCAACCACTAAATGAAATCTCTATTTTCCAAGCTTAAGGGGAAAGAAATATGTCTGCTTGAGCAAATTGTATTATATAAAAATTTGTATTATAAAAACAACACCCCCAGACATTAGCAAAGCTGTTCATCTTTTATTCTAAATTCTGCTTCACCTTCAGCCTGCAGATGTGGTTGGGACATATCAAAGAGAGAAACATGCACAGATTCATCAACTAGAAGCTGAATAAGTGTAATGGAACCTCCTTGAAGAAGCAACACTTTATTAACATTTCTACTGAAAAAAAAAGGAAGTGTGGCCAAAGGCACGAGAAAGGCATGTTGAAGTGAGGTGGAGGCTGGTCTCTTCTTCCAAGGAACAAGCCAGAGGAAAAGAGGAAGTGGCCTCAAGATGTGCCAGGGGAGGTTTAGATTGGATATCAGCAAAAATTACTTCACAGAAAGGATTGTCAAGCATTGGAACAGGCTGCTCAGGGAAGTTATTCACTTCCCATCCCTAGAGGCATTTAAAAGACCTGTGGCAGATATGGAACTCAGGGACATAGTTTTGTGGTGGATTTGCAGTGTTAGATTTACAGTTGGACTCTATGATCTTAAACACCTTTCCAACCTAAATGATTCTGTGATTTGATGCTTCTAAATTTTCAGAACTACATTCAGAAAAGTCTGAGGGATAGGTCTAAGAAAAACCCTCCCACTGCCAGCATAGGCTCTTCCTTCCTCCCTCCCTGTGGCACAGATACCTGCAAGTAGCTCATTCACACACAGCTTTACATTTCCTGCCATCTACACAGCTCCTTCTGCACAGAGCTTCAAAGAGCAAGACTGTGCTCCTTCCTGTCACAATGATTCTTCTAGTACATGTGAATAAACATGACTCTACAGATAAATATCAACTGCAAAGATATGTAAACAGAAAAAGAGGCTTCTTTCCTCCTAATGAATTTAGAGACTCCTTCTGACCTCAGTCAACGTAACCTTCTTGGATGTAAAAGAGTTTTTCAAGTTGATGAATTCACTGTGTGATTTTTCTGGCAACATGGCAATTCCTTTTCTCCAGTGCTGGGCTGTCTGATGGGAAGAGGACATCACCTGCTTACCAGCCTGGCAGTAGTGTGGATATCACACCAGCCTCATCAAGCCAGTTTCTACCATCATCTCTCCTGTGACAGGGCAGTTTCACTCATTAAAAAGATGCACTTACAGAGACTTTTCTCACAGAGAGTGGCCTATATTTTTAAACTCACCTCCAAGGATCATTGAGCATCTCTCCCCACTACCTACAGAAATGCATCCAAAACAATATTTCATCTTAACTTCCTCCCAAAAGACCCTCTCAAGTATGTCAAGACTCTTACCCATATTCAGAAAGGCCCAGCAGTAATTTTTAAGTGCACTCCTGTCACGAGAGCTTCAAAGAGAAAGATTTGTGCATTTGCTTCTAACGGGTAGTTCTCAGATACCATGGTTATGGATGAGCTTAGGCCACGTAAAGCAATTAAATGTAATGCCCTAGGAAAAGTTAGATGCTATTTCTGACTGAATGACCTCAAGAGTGTGTGCAAGTGTTCTAATCTATGACACAAGTGAAATAGGAGGTATCTGAATGTGTTCAGTACCTTTTTTCCTTCTCAAAGCATAAAGTTTTTATTCTCTTGGTTTGGTCATATTTGACTCCTGGCACCGTCTGTTCCTTTCATGTGGTATCAGGTATGACTACAATAAAAGAATTAAAACTCTACAGAAATCTCAAAAGGCATTAATATATTTGCTTGGTCAAACTATGGAGTCTCAAAGCAAGAAGGAAGCCAAGACAAACAGGAATATATTGCTTAAATCAAGACGTGGGCAGGTACTGAACTTCCTTTCTTCATTATTTCTAATCAGTTTAAGAGCATGATTCATTTGTTAAACTTCTTTCTGTACAAGTGGGGAGAAAAAAGTGAATTACCCATTGAATGCACAATAGAATAATCAAAGGAAGCTGCAGGTACTTCATGCCTTTGAAAATTATTCACTCTTCAAGAAAATGCTTAGAGACATATTTATGTCCATCTCTGTTAAGGAAAACACACGCATTTATGTTTGAAGATTTTCTTGGATGAAGTCCAAACAGAAAATTTCAGATATGTCTGTCTGGAGGACTGTGTCCACCTCCGAATCACTGGACCAGACTGTATATATTAAGAAACAATCACACAGCCTTTCAAGCAGAAGACACTGTCTGAGACTACACTTCAGTGCCCCAAATGATGAACGTTTTGCTGAGCTTCCTGTAACGCAATTACATTGCAACTCAGATAGCTATCACAAGATAAATCTAATGCTCAACAGAAAATAGAAAATATTTCTTGATTAGGTGCAGCTGACCTATAAGACAGCCTTTGAACTTTTAATTAATATCTTTAAAGGAAGGGGGAGTTTACACATGAAAGGGCAACTCCTTAAAATTATTTTGCAATTGATGCACTGTATGGTTCAAGAATTTTCTGCCTTAACTGACCTGTGGTGGCAATCCCTTGGGTAATCTACATCTGCTCTCTTACAGGAAATCTGTAAAACCAACTTACAAAAAGAAATAAAAAATCTTGCAGAGAAAACAAGGAGAAAAAAAATTGCAAGTTCCCCCAAACTCAGTATATTTTGTATAACACATGTTTACAAGGGACTCTCAATACACAAGCATTAATTTAAAAAACCAAGAATGCATGATGTATTGTGTTAATGGTTTGAGAAATGGCTTGGCCGTTAATGTTAATGGAAAAAAGCAACATTCATTGTGAAATAAGCATCTGCCTCATTAGTAACATAGTAAATTATGTCTACTATGTATACATGTTAAAGATATTTTGATAGATAGTATTATTCATGCTTTCTACTCCATCTTTTCTACCTGAGAGCAGAAGATTCAATTTTGCTTCAATTAAAATCAGTTGCAAATCTCATTAATTTTCACCACTTATGTTAATGAAAATATGAATCATATAAGAATGTTAAACACTGGACAAATAAGTTTTATCTTTGAATTAGTAAGAAATAACTACATTACCACAGTGAGATTTATTTGCACTGTCAGTTTACATTTACAGGAATAAAAGGTTTTCCTTCTATATACTTTCTCCATAAAAAGAAGATTAATAAAGTAATAAACCATGTCCTTATCCTTTCCACTGAAACAACTATGAAAAATTTGACTGCTTTTATGAGTATTTTTAAGTATATTAATTATGCTTATTCTCATGAATAGTGAAAACACTGTTATTAATTGAATAAACATTGTTATTTCATTTGATGCTACAAATTATTTGAAATTATTGCAAAAATATTAGTTAAATTGTACTTTCAGCCAATTCAGGAAATGTAATTAAGCTACAATCAACAGTAAAACAGGGTGAATAGCTATTAAAATAGTCAGACTTGGAGCATGGAAAGCACATCAAGTCCGAATAGATATCATGACCTATTTCTGATTTAAAAAGTTGAACAACACAGAAACTTTAAAAAGTGTCTGGGGAAGAAGGGTCTCTAGATCATTAAGATATTGTTCAGAGACTACTTTGAAAATCTGTCACACAAATATTCTCTCATAGGAAATTAAAATCTTTATAAATTCTTTCTTTAATTCACTAAAACCACTTCTCCTTTGAGACTATATATTAAATGTCATACTAGAAATTCATACACCATCCCTCAGAATAAATCTGTAATTTTGGGCAGGTTCTTTCATTATATGAGACCATGGAAAGTTTCCCAAGAGTCCACACATCATACAAGACACCCAATAAAAAGGACAAGAAATGCCTCGCCAAAGACTGGCACACCAAGAAAAACAGATCTGAGATAGGAGTCTCGCCCCCACATATAATGCTCATTGCATGGGTTTCGTGAAAGGAGAAGAAATTACAGCAAAAAGATAATTATAAAGAAACCGCTTAACTCATGTCTTGCTTTAAGATGAGGAAGATTCTGCTTGCAAAGGTTGTACATTTATTTGAAACTCAAATACTAACCTACTATCCACCTTCCTAAACACAATTCCTAACCTCATTTAAGACACAAACCTTACGACAAATAGAAGAAAGTCCACATGCATGAACTTTCCCTGGTCCAGGTCTTGGTGACTCTTTCTCAAAGAAAGCCTTTTGCAGTCTTCTTTATAAAAAGCTGTGGATCACTTTTGATTTTTATGGAAAATTACTTGCTTCCCCTGGATCACTACTCTTGAGTCAGAAAGTAAGGCCAGTACAAATTAGAAAAATTAGGAGACCAAGCCTCAAAAAATAAATGTGCATCAGTAAGGTAAGTATGAACATTCCTGATACTTATCTACTGAAAATGCTGAGGTGGACAATAACTCTCCAAAAAAAAAAAAAAAAGGAAACAAAAAAAACCCACCAACAAAAAAAAAAAAAAGCAACCAAACAAAACCCCACAACAACAACAACAAAAAATAAACAATTGCCCTGTCTCCCAAAAAAGAACCACCCAAAAAAACCCCCAAAAAACAAAAAAAACCCACCCCCAAAACAAGTGAAAAATAGAAGCCAAATGTTATTTAGTGCCCATGACAGGGTTCCAGGAGAGGTCTGCTGTCCATGAACAACACCAAGAAAGAGGAGGAATGAAGCATGGCTGAGTATTCAATCTTCTCTGCCAATCACAAACAAGAAGACAAGAGAGTTTCAAGATTGTTGCATTGTTGCTCCAGTCAGTATACAATGACTGAAAACACCTGACCTGACCATAAGCACCTATGAGCACAGCTAAGAGAAAAGCAGGTATCTGCACCTGGTGCAGAATAATCCTATGTATCCATTCAGGCTGGGAACCCACTGTTTGGGTGGCAGGCCCAGCAAAAAGGGCATTTCTGTGGACACAGCAGGTTGACCAAGGCAACAGCACACTCTCATTAGAAATTAGGCAAGCAGCAAGCAACTTTAGAAGACTGGGACTGGACGGCTGAAAAAGTTTTCTTCTCTACTCAGCATGGCCTCACACTAGGGCAGTCAGCTGTGATCCTTTCCAGCTGAACAAGAATGCAATGAAGACAGAGGAGATGCTGGAGAGTAACCAAGGTACTCAGGAGCCTTGAGCTTTTGTCTTGGAGCAGTTGACGGAGCTGAGCATGTTTGGTTTGACAGAAGGGTGATCCAACAGGTGACCAAGTAGCAGCCTACAGGTAGTTGAAGGTAAATCAAAATAAAGAAGCCAAAATCTTCTCAGCAGTGAAAGAAAATATAAAGGACAATGACCATAAATTGCCACTTGGGAGGTTCAGGGTGTCTCTTCCCTTCTTCCCTCCCCATGTCAAACCCTCACTTTTTTCAACAGGCAGGTGTTGCAGACCTGCAGGTTAATCCAGCAAGGTGGTGAGACCTTCATCCAGCAAAATTTAAGACCTGTCTAGACAAAGCCATCTCACACAATTGAGAAGAGTGTATCTCTCAGCTGGACTAGGTAACTTCCTAAGGTTCCTTCAAAACAACACGTAGGTGAGAAATATGCACATGTATAGAATCACAGACTGCTTCAAATGCAGAAAATCACTGCAGATATATACTGAAAGGCATCTAAATATCCACTTTTATTTGTTGTCTCTGAAAGAAAATGCCTACTATGGTTTGTGTGCTATAGTTGGACTTTTAAATTTTTATCTCCTCAGTACCTAATAAGACTTGATTTGCTACATATTTATGTTGTCAATATTATTATTTGTTAATTGTAAATATCATGTTATTATTTGTTTTTACAAACATATAGAAATATATCTGAACCTTAACAGCACCAGATCCTGACTCTGAAATGGTGCCTGAAAAGATGAAAGCTGTAGAGTTACCCATAGAGTACCTGTAGAGTACCCATAGAGTACCCATAGAGTACCCATAGAGTACCCATAGGTGCCACAAGATGGAAAAAGGAGAGATAAAATCATTTCTCCTACTTTCAATATTATGAGAAAATGTATGTCCTTTGGCTGTTGCAGATGATTGGTTTTCTAATCAGAATATGGAACCACCACTATTATACCAAGGGCACGGTGTGATGCAGCTCTGTCAGCTCACACGCAAAGGCCTGCTGTTCAATAACCACCCTGATCATTACGGCACTGTATCCTTTATGGCAGACCTGGAAGGCTAAAATAGCTGGTTAAATCTTTGATAGCAGCATTACATTTTTTCCAGAAATAAATTTTCAGTCTTTTTCCATCAACAATGCAAAAGATAAGAGTAATACCATACAGGCTCCTGCAATTCAACCAGTGCTGTGTCTTATCTCCTGCAGTGGTCAGTGGTGGATGTCCATGAAAACCTATCAACACAGGCCATGCAAAGTGCTACTGCCCTTGTGCACACATCCAAATATGTGATTTGCAATTCAGAAGATTCCAGAGCAAAAGTTGGTAGCTTTGTAAAGAGAAGGACATCCCCACAACAAACGTCAAAGACTTCTGCATGGAATGCATTACAAAGAAGTCAGTATAAAACAGAAACTTTATTATTCCTGAAATAAATCCAACATGTTAAATTAGGAAACTTATGCAACTAATTATATCCTACCAGTATAAACAGTATCAAAGAGCAGGATTTTTTTTTCTGAACATCTCATGCCATCTCATTTTCAGAATGTCAATTAAGAACAAAAATAATACAAAGTCCTTATGATAACTGAAGATGAAACCCAGAGTTAAATTTGCAACAAATCTGGAATTCCCCTTTGATCATTCTAAGGCAATGGCTGCACATTTTTATCACACCAAACAAGCCATAATAAACTGCAACAGCAATAACGGAAAGAAATTCTGTGACATTCCACGACAATGCTTTTGAAAAGTTACAATATCCCAGCCTTTTAATGTAAGCACATGTGTTAAATATGCACATGGCTCCATGTGTAGGTGATGTGGTGTGGCATAAATATTTTACTAGCAGGAGTTTAAGTTACTGACTCATTACACCCAAACGGTATGAATGTTCTTTTCTGATTTCATAAGTGTTCATATTTTGGTGCCCCTGAATGATTGAGAACAGAAAAACTGTGATACCTGAAAAGAAGGTTTTCAAAAATTTGCAGGAAAGATCTTAAATTTTAATAGGGCTTTCTAGGTAAAGAACTACTGAGGTGCACAAAAAAGGAGCGAAGAAGTATGTCATTTATGGCTCTGCTTCCCAACACAACTTTACTGAAATTAAAGGCCTTTGCCTAAGAATAACTTCTTCCCCTAGTTGCAGAAGTTTGCAGAATAGCTGTCTTTTCTAGAATCTGGCAGGTTTGTATTTACAAATAAACTAACCAATTGACTTCTGAATGTAGGTCACAACACTCATTCCTTAGGTGGCTGGCCTATATTTATCTTATTTGAAAGGGCAAGAAGAAAAAAAGAAGAGCTAACTGGGTATACTTCTCAGCTCTAAAATGTTTTTCCCTATGGGAGTGATACATGAAAATATCACTGCAGGAATGATTTCTTATTTGTAGCAAATCTTCAGTTCCCCAGTTCCTATTTAAAAAACAAACATGCAAATCTAAACTGCTAGATCAAAGCCTTTAAACCAAAACTCTGTAACCACACTTGCATTGCTTCAACCTACATATGAGAATGAGGTTTCAGGAGACCAATGATCTGCTCAAAAGGTCTCACCCCAGATAGCCCATTCCTGTAACAGAAATAGTACGGAGCTATAATGGGCTCCACTGCAGTCAAGAATAGCTTAGCAGTGGTAGAAGCAGACATCTCCTCCATGTACTTTGTCATGTCTTCACAACTCTAAGCTACTTGTCTCAAGACTTCTTTTTCCAAATAGTTGCGGCTTTTTTATTATGTTTTTGTTTTTAATTCTGTAAGAAAGTCTGTTTTCCAAGATGTAACTATATTTGATCGAGTGGCTGGAAAGCATTGAGCCTGGAACACCAAGAATTTTATCCTATTATCTGACTGTAATTAAATCAGAATTATACAAATACACTAAAATAATTTGTAGACTGGCAATAAGGATGGCTTTCAAACTGAAATCCAATGGAACTTCAAATGAACATTAAACACTGTGTCAATGACAGATACTTTAAGGTAATATTATTACTGGGTGTCTTATACTACAGTAATGTTTCAAGCTCTTTCACACAGATCTGTTCAGACAAAAGATGTAATCTTGGCATTACATTTGCCAAAATTGCCATTTGCAATTAAAAATTAAAACTGGCACTATTTCTATGCAGGCAATTATCTAAACGCAGCTGGCAATCTTCCTTGTTTACAGCGCTGCTGTGTCATGACTCCACTCGGAAATTTACCACCTTTTTTTTTTTTTTTTGGATTAAACTTGTCAGCTGTGTTTCCAGCTTGAACTTTTCTGGTTTTAAAAATTTCTACCATGAATTCAAACAAAAAGGTCCAGAACTATAATATGCAGGTTTTGAGGTTTTGTATGGCAACTTCAGGCACTGAAGTAAAATGATTCCTAGTACATATTTTGGTGTTTGTCACAACACTAATGTACATCCATCTAGGCCACAGGAAAACACCTGTAAGAACCCAGACAGAAAAATGTACCAAATAAATGCCCTTCAAGAAAATTTGGGGTGTAAGAGTTGATTTTCAGAGTAAAACAGAAATAATAGGAAGATGCTCTAAGTGGGCAGAAATCCTTTTACTGAATAATATATGACATTAAGCATATTTCTACTACTTGCTATCTATAGTAATTGTCATCTACTAAATGAATCTATCCCCAAAGTATCTTATTAATCAGACTGCTGTGTTTTTAGCACCTTTTTACTTACATCACCTGCTATTAAAGTAAGATTTGAAGGTTCCCCTACTGCTGGGAGAGGAGCATTCTTTGTGCTGTTGAACAGTTTTCAGGGAACAGTTGCTTTTTCAGCCAAGATGCTGCAGCCGCTAGCTTGATTTCCATGGCTATCATGGAACAAATACAGTTACTTACAGCATATCAGTTAAATTTTCTGATTTGTTTATGATGTCTTTCCTGTAGTCAGACATTTCAATACCTTGTATTATATCCCCAATACAGTAATGCTTAACTTCCTTCCTCTGTAATTGCTCACGTTTTGTCCCATAAATATGATCCATTGTCACGACTCCTTTGTCAGACTATATTGCATGTTTTGCTCAGCCATCTGAAAGGATTTTGAGTAGGGCCTTTCCCTCGAATATTACCAAAACCCATGAAAACAAAGGATTGCTAATGAACTAGGAACATGGCTGACCCCAAGGACACTGCAAGCAGTGACCGCCACGGGTCCCCTCGCACAGGTGTCCCGGGCAAGGCTCTTGAAGTTAAAGCAGCACAAGTTTCGCAGCGCGGTGACAGTACCGCTCTCCACTGAGCGATGAGACGGAACATTTATTTCCGTCACGGGCTTTTGCAAGATGAGGGCGACAGGAACCGTCACTTGCTAAGATCAAAAGCTCAGCAGCGACAGGCACCGGCGGAGGAGCCGCCAGCGCGGCGGCCGCTCGCTGTACGCTGCCTGGGGCGGCCCCCGGCGCTGCCGGTGGCAGGTAGCCGCACCTGGGGCGCAGCATCCCGCGGCGAGTCCCCCGTGGGAAGGCGCCGTCACCCGCACTCTCTGCGAGGCGGGGACCGGGCACGCCCGGAAAACACGCTGGAGGCAGAACCGAGCGCTGCGGCTCCGCGGCGGTAACTTTTCAAACCGCGCAGCATTCGGTGTCCGCTCGGCAGGACGGGCGCCGGGGGTACGGCTGGCGTGCCCACTGCGCCCGGCCGTCGTGGGGAGCATCCGGCAGCCGCCGGCACCCCTCGCTCTGTCCAGCCTCGAGGCTGGCGTGCGGCATCAGCGGGGGCGCCGCGCAGTCTCCCCGCGCGAAAGCCGGCTGCCTCGGGCACTCGGGAGACCAGCGAGCGTGTCTCTCTGCCAGTTCTCTCTGCCGGGTGAACCGAGCTTTCCCCCCATCACCTCACACCCAGGGCTGCACGGGATTTCCCGCCGCCCGCGGAGAGCCGCGCCGCAGGTGGCAGCGGCTCCCGCGCCTCCGCTGACTCCTCCCGGGCACTTTGGGCGCGCCTCGCGGGGTACTCGCCCTCCCCGTGTCCCGGCACGAAGTGATGCCCAGGGACCGGAGGGGCAGGCGGGGAGGTACGCGCCGCGCCGTGCGGCGGGGCTCTGCTCAGGACAGGTGCAGGCAGCAGCCCATGGGACGGACGGGAGGGGTCGGGACAGGAGAGGAAGGGACGGGAGGAGAGGGGAGCGGGTCGGTACTCACACGAAGGCGTGATAGACGAAGGCCCATCCGCGGGGTCGCTCCAGCACGTTGTACAGGTAGTTCTGCAAGCGGCGGTACTTGGCGTTCCTGCGGCAGCTCGGGCCGCTGCTATACGACAGCGGCTTCCCCAGCAGGCTCATGCGGGCGCCGTGCTTCCCGCGGCGGCCCTCCCGCAGCCCGGCGGGGGCGGCCGCGCCGCCGGTGCCCA
>VWYP01016660.1:432762-488380 GCA_013400435.1 Pycnonotus jocosus | reverse complement strand
CTCTTTTTTTTTTTTTTCTTTTTTTTTTTTTTTCTGGCCCACTTCATCTCACAAGAGAGAGGAAATCTGAATTTCAGAACTTGAAATATGAACATACACATTTTAATCTTGCTGCTATTCGGATTTCTTTTCAAAGCAACTATAATCTGTTTAAAACCCTTAGAAATGCATTTTCAGAAACCAATCACCTATGGAGGCAGAGATTATTTTTAATATTTCTATTTTGCATATACATAAAAATCTCCTTTTTGCCCTTCTCTGAAGAAATGGATGGCATTTGTTTTCATCAAGTATGGTGAAATTTCGTATCACACAGCCTTTCAGAAACCATAGTGAGCAGCCTCACTGTGACATCAGCTCCCTTAGCAACATCAGATGTCCCTCCTGGTCCCATGGACTTGGTTATGTCCTGTCACCTTAAACACTCCCTGATTTTATCTTCCTCTGCCTTCTCATGTATGCACAGAAAATTAAATCTTTAGATTAAAAACTTAACAACCTAACCTTCTACTGTTGAATTGCACTTACACAAGTGGTATGTATTTTGTGACCATACCAACAGTATGAATATTCAAGATAACAGAATCATTTTTCTTTACTTTCATATTGTGTAAGTCTTATGTTAATCATAAAAATAAAGTGTTGTAAGTACTTAAAGTGTGGCTCTAAATTTAATGCTAATGATGAAAAAAACTCTTCCACTCAAGTCCAGAAAAACTGAAAATTTAGCTTCTAGAAAAATGGGTTTTGCCTGTTGAGTTGTAAATAGAATTGCTTAGAAGTTTATAAGTTCTGGCACAACATCAGCTTTCTGCAATTCTTTGCAGTGGAAGATGAAGCTGAAGCTGAAAGGGTTCTCTTCTCATATGGATATGGTGCTAATATTCCTACAACAGCCAAAAGAAGACTAAAGCAAAGGTAAGAAAAGCATACCTCGTGAATTTACTTGTTCAAGATAACCTAAATTAAGATTAGATGCTTTATGTTTTGTCTTAGAATCCAGCCAGTTTGATTAACATAAAGAGGTTTTTTAATGACTTTTAATGACTACAGGAATAGATTGAGGACTAGGACCTGTTAATGTGGTTGATGCATGTGAATGAGCATATGCATATTTTTCTAGGGCATTTTAAAATCTCTTCTCGTTGACTTTCAGAAAGATTAATTATAATTGTATAAAACTAAGCAGCTGTAAAAACAGATTAGTTACATTGTTTACATTTATATAATAGGATATGCATTATTAATACCCTAAAAATCATTGTATTTAATAGTAAGAAAAACATATCTGTCAGGATATTAAGAGGGACAGCGGTTCAGACCATCACTATTTTATCTTCGCTAATACAGCATCTGATTCCACTTGCATTTTTTTTAGTTTGATCTGGTTTGGCCAATTTGAAATTTTGATCAATAGACTAAAATGATGCATAGATGAAAAACATACCTCTTGATCATAGTAATTTTGAACTAATTTATATTATGCATTGTCTTTAAGAAATAATAGTGACATTTGAATGGCTCATTGTGAGCCTGTGTGTTGTGGTTATGACTCACTTCTCCCACACAACAAGTAGGTAAAAGGAAATGACCTCAGGCTTGCCAGGGGAGGTTCAGGTTGGACAATTTCTTCACATAAGTGGTTGTCAAGCATTGGAATAGGCTGCCCAGGAAGGTGGTAGAGTCACCATCCCTGGAAGGTGAGGAGTGTGCAAAAAACCTCCATAACCCTTTTGCACATCTGGTTTAGGAAGGTGTTGAGAGTTCTATAGCACCATGTCCTAAAGCATCAGTTTAGTCCTCTTTTGTGAATAGTTTGAGCACTTTTTTGAGTTTCACTTTGATCCTTCTTTTTCCTCACCTTATTACATTCAGTTTAGATTATTTACATATATAAAAACTCTGTTAAATTTCCTTTAAATGCTGAATCTGATGATCAGGCCACAATTTCAGATGTACTTGGAAGACGCTTTCTGAGCTTAGAAGTGGCTCTATTGGAATGACTCATATACTCCACTTTGTTCTGAAAGGCATTGACTAATAAACTGACTTAATCCTTCATAATAGTGTTGGAGACTTCATAGACTTTCTTTATCTTTTGGAATTAAAAGGATTTAAAAAGCCATAAAAGACTGTGTATGGTTTACCTGCTGTTTTGATTCAAGGAAAACTGCCATGCAGATAATGTGTGTAATGCCTTTGGCTGCCAAAGTTTGCAAAAGCAGATGCTGACACCATCCTCAATGTTTAGCACCATTAAAGAAGCGCAGATAAATTTTCTGCTCTGTAGGATTGCTTAAGAAAAGAGAATCTATTGCAAATGTAAATAAATTTTCGGGGGTCCACTACCTGCTCTTTAATCCCTGACATATGGGATCCTAAATGAAAAGCTCTTTTAAGTTCACATCATGCACTTCAGTCTCTGAAAGTTTGTACAAAACCAACCTTTTCAAGCAGTGTGGGGTCTGTACCTCTTTGCCCACTTGCCAGAAACTTGTTACTTCAGACATAGGCATTGTACATCCATAGTACTAAATTAAGCCTGCTGAATTATGCTGGGAATGCTCTGAAGCATCAAGACCAAATGGCTTGTACTAGCCCGTTGACATAAAACAATTCTCAGTGTAGGTTAAACGACATGTGAAGATTTGCTTGCCCATGCTGACTTCTCAGCTATGCCTAGGAACTGCTTGGGAGGTGTTAATGAGAGAATGCAAAACACTACCAGGATGACTTTGGTGGTTTGCTAACAGTGAATATCACATTCTTGAGCACTGCATAATTTTCTAGTATAGTTGGAATCAAATGTTTCCAGCATAAGATGTCGTTGCACATCAGTCCCTTTGTTTCTTTGCTTTCAATTTTAACTAGTCAAAAAACATACTGACAAGTAAACTTGAAAGATGTACTTGTGTTAGTTATCCTTAAATATTTGCAAATTCAAGTGATTCAGTTCATTGAATAGTTGTAGCTGGGCAAATTACAATGGGCTGCATTCCTAAATTTGCCATGGGAAGGTATCCAAGTTCTCCCTTACACACTAATAGCTACTAGTCAAAGAAGTGGTTCCTTTCTCTGTTGAGAGAAAATGAGATTAGTGCATGAAAGAGTATGTTTATAACACAGTTGAAGAATACTGAGACTTCTGCCAAATCCAGAAGTCTATGTGAATTTACTGAGGAAGAGATGGAGGTTATGACTTGGTCAAATTTTCAGATAAACTTTGTACGCTCATCTAGATTTACAAACTCTTAAGCCTGACCTTCAGGGTAAATATATTCTCCCTGACAGTCTGCTTTAGACCACTTACCCTCTCATAAATTCTGTATCATAGCCAGGAACTTGTTGTGGAGTTACTCAAGAACCAGCTGGATGCAGTCCTGCACAACGTGCTCTGGAGGTTGGACCACATGACCACTGTGGTCCCTTCCACCCCTGTCCATTCTGTGATTCATGAGAGTTTAGAAGATTAGGTTAGATGTCTGCTAGTAGGCTTTGCAGGGCATATTGAAAATTTTGCTGCCTATGGACCTGTTCTCTTGAATGGATTATAAGCGCTTTGATTCGGGACATGAAGCTTGCAAGAGGTTCAGGATCTAATTTTTTAACTAGGTTGTTTAAGTAGCTCAATTATCCTTTCTCTTCAAAGTTAATCTGTGACTCTACATAAGAGTTTATTCAAAACAAAATTGGCAATAACATTTCATTATTTAGCATATTAAATGTCAGACAAAACAATTTTGCCTCTCTTTTGAAAGCAATAAAATACTATATTTTTCAGTGTTTTACTGCAAAACATATTAATGAGCATTTTTAAACAGTTATTTAAGTTAGAATTAGAGTGAGTCTGTAAAGTTGCTAAAAAGTGAATAATCATAATTAGATGAAGAGTTTTGACAGTATTTCTAAAGTTGTGTCATATTGGACAAATTGTATCAGTAATTACTTTGTATAAAATATTACAATAGCATAACTGTGGGAGTGTTATTTTAGTGCTATTAAATTTTGTAATGTTTTCTATCTGTTTTTCTAACTTTGACCATGCAGCATGTTTGACTTTGTAGTTTATATATGTCAATATTTAAGCATTGGTGAAAAATTAAGGCAATCAAGTCCTGAAGCATAAATGTGAGAATTTCTTTTGACTATTTTGGAAAAAATTCAAGTTGAACTTGCTTTTTATTGGCACAGTGTTCACTTGGCAAGAAGATTGCTGCAGCTAGAAAAGCAAAACTCATTGCTTGTAAAAGATCTGGAACATCAGAAGGAACAAGTAACACAGATTTCACAAGAGGTAAATAATTACTACACAAAAATTCAAATATGTAGAATCACTGTGGAACAGCTGTTCATAAAATGAAATACTTTCTAAACAGTATTTTTTTATCTATTTGATGTTAAAAAACCACCTCATAATTAACCGAAAGTCCATGATAGAAGCTTTCAAAGAACTTCATATTGTGTTTTGCAACTAATATTGAAAGGAGGATTACTTTACAGGCTAAGCAAGAATGTGAGCCAGACAGACAACATTTTGATTTCTGAACAGAAGAACAGCCAGCCAAGCTAGTTTGTTCTGTTTGATACTTAATTGTTCAATGAATGCATTGCTACTTCTTACACAGCTCTTCTGCTAAATCACTTTGGAAGATATTTAACAAACCTCAGCTTGAAATGTTCCAGAATTAGGGCAAACTAATTTTTAAAAAAGTCTTTAAGATTGTCTTTTAATTTTTCTCATAGGAGCAAAAGGACAACTAGATTTGCTGTTAGATGTTGCCACCATATGTAATTTGTAGACTTACTATTTCAGGAATGTGGTTAACAGTTTGATTTTTAAAGCACAGTAATTAAAAATTAGAATTAGTACACCCAAGTACTTAACAGAGTGCAAATACTTGAATTTCTACATATTTTTAAATTACATGAATTTTGTGAATGTTTTATATATATATATATATGATTATATAGTTTATTTCAGTGAAAGATACATGAACAGTGAAGTTTAGGGATTTTTTAAACCAATACTATAATTTGTTATGTATTCATAGGTATATCATAATCATTTCTTATTGACAAAACATATTCTATGAGGTTCTTACTTGGAAGACATCAGGAAACCCATGAATCCATTGTTATGCTTGGTATTCTTCTATATCACTGATTTTTATCTTAAATTTTTCTGTGTTTCACTTCAATACATTCCTTATCCACAGTAGTTTCATACTTGCATCTAGATCACTGATGAAAGATTCAGTATCCGAGACCTTACTTCAAATTTCTGCAACTTTCCATAGGAACATCTTCACCTCATTTTTATCCTGCCATTAAATTTTTGATCTTTTACCATATAATTGTATAGTTTAAATCACAATACAGTCCAGTACAAAGTTAAACATTGGGGTTTTTTGTGTGCACTTCTAAAACTTCTCTTTGCTCTCTTTATATAATGTTTTCTCCAGGCTATTGTCTTTCTTGATTTCTTTTTTATTTAAGAAAATAAAGTTCTTTTTTATTTAAGAACAAACCAGAGATCCTGTAGACTACAGCATGCTTAGGTAACCCATTATTATTCTTTCGACTGACAGGTTGTTCATGAAGTCTAGAACATGGCTAAAAAGCTGACACAAAAATGATTTTATCAGCTTTTGGGTTGAACTTGGCTCAAATACTGCTACTTAAGTGCAGTATTTATGATATAACCTTTTCAGCTTTTTAAAGGAGAGAGGAAACGACCACAGTAAGTCAATAAAACCATAAACAGAGGCATTGACTCTACTTATTTTTTTTAAGCAATTGAAGCTGCTACAATAAAACTCTTGAAAATACAGATTAGGGAAGTGTAGAGTGGTACCAGTATTGCAGTGAAAATAGCACACAATTAGAACAGAAAAGTGAGAAGATAATGTACTAGTTATCAATTTGAAGATGGTATGTTTCCTTTTTTGTGTGTGTAAGGACAGGTTTGGAGTTTATATTAATACGCAATTGGTAAAATCAATAATATCCAATAATAATTCAGTAATAATCAAGTAATTGTGCTTTATAAGGTAAAAAATTTATGGTAGTTATACTTTTTTTTTTTTTCAGCTTGACAGAGCAAATTCTTTGTTGAACCAAGCACAACAGCCGTACAAATACCTCATTGAAACTGTGCAACAGAGAGATTCTCAAATAAGTCTACAGAAAGAACATATTACACAACTTGAAAAAGATGTCAGGTAATTAAAATCACTGATTCTTGTTTTACTTTCTCCTAAACTGAAGGTTAAATCACATTTTTATCATTTGAAAAAAATGGTGCTACTGTCCACAAAGTTGAGATGTTAACACTCCATCATTAACCAACTAACTCCAGTTTTCATGCTGGAACTGTAGCACTTGTTATTTCTCTCACAAGGGCAGAAAAGGGTACTTTAAGTTTGGAAAAGTAGCTGTGACAGGTTTAAAGTGAGTTTGGAGTTGAGAAGAGCTTGCATGAAGTAGAGAAGAGTTCAGAAGAGTAAAAGGAAAGAATGACACACCAGCTGTACAACAGTAAAAATAAAGAAAAAAAGAGAAAAACAATAGAAATAGAAATAAAAAATAACAGTAAAGGTTATTTCAGCCATAATTAGAGCATATGCTCTCGTGGAGAGACTCTGATTTGCTGCTGTATCCATCTGTCAGAGCTCTCTGACCACTGACCAACTTCCCAGCATGAACTTGTCAGCAACTTCCCTAACATCTGATTACCAGGTAAGCTGTTACAAAATAATATGTCCTTTAATTTTCAAGGCAGTTGACAGCTGAGACCCACTACTCTACAGAAGAATTAGCATTTTAAGAACGAAGTGTTTATGTGGTGTCTTGGTATAGGAAAAGCAAACAGTAACTATTAAGAGACATTAATGTGATTTTGTTATGAAGCAATTACATGAAAAATACAGGTGTTTCCACTAACCTGCTGAAGCAATTAAAATAAAAAAATAGGGTTCACCCTAGCTAATACTTAATCTTACATACTGTCTTACATACGTATCTATTCTCAGTGGTTTGGGATAGTACTTGTTATCCCTTGAGGTCTTGGTTTGGATTTCCAAGATTCAGGTGGTTAAATACCTTTTTTACCCTCCTGGAGTCTTTGAGCCAGACGCAAGAAAGAAATGGAGGCTTCAAGCTTCTGTGTTTCCAAGGTCTATCACTTTGTTTATTATTTCTCATCTCACAGTTCGCTCTGTGCCCAGCGCGAGGTCTGTGCTGTACCTGGGCCATCACACAACTGCTCGCCCCTGGGCAGGCTCAGCTCCTTTGTACCCTTTCTTATGTATTTTTATTTACATTTATGTGCCAATACCTACTATCTATACTAACAGGTCATCTCTATTGACCCAATCTCTAAACTATATTGTGCTAACCTCACAGCAGAAAATGGAGATGAGAAAGAAGAAGAAGCCTAGGCTCCACCTTAAAAATCTCCATGTTGCCTCCATTCACTTCTATTCTAAAAACCTAAAACTACAAATTTCTCACTTGGTGATAAGCTATACCACTGTGTTTCACACTCTTGAGACTTGTAATTCATCTCTGCTTTGTGCCAGGGTCTGTGACCCCCATGGACAGAATTAGAACCCCCCTGTTCACCCCCTTTGCTCGGTTCCCAGACTGCTCTGTCGGAATCTCTGAGCTTCCAGGGCAACCAAAGGGATGCCCTGGATTCCGACATTGAGGAATACATAAAAATGCTTATTATCCAAGCAAATCTATATATGAATCAATAAGTTTATAAATAAACTGAAATATTCATTCATACTTTCTGACAAAACATCTTTCTCTGGGCTGAATTTTGATTCAGTAAGAATAAGTGGTTTTTTTTAATTCCAAACCCATTTTTTTTAATATTTTCCTAGACTTGTTACATTATAAGAAACACTTCAAAGATAAATTATATTCTTCCAGGAAATGAAAAATCAGTGTTCTCTATATACAGTGTCTTACTTTCCAGTTGTGAAAAATATCAAAGAACTGGTCACAAATTTTCAGATTATGGTAATAATAATGAAATGGTTTCATTATTCACAAAGTAGTCCAAAAGTCTCGCAAAAGGAAGATAAAAGGGAGTAAATAGGTGAGGTCATTTCTAAAAGAGTATGTTTCATGCTTTAAAATCTAAAAGAACTTAACTGTGTTATTGACATTGAGTTCCTTGAGTTAAATGGCTCATTGCCAATAATCTGTATGCTTAGATATTTTTCTTAAATTTACCCCACAAATTAAGGTACCTAAATTAGAGAGTTGGGTCAACTTTCCTAAGTAGTTCATGGAGGAAGTGACATCTCCAGAATATAATTCAGATTTTGGGTGGAGTGAGTTATTTCCTAGAGATGCCTATTACTCTTCATTAACTGTAAAGGAAATTTTTTGCATCTTAAATGGCCTCAGGTTAAGAAAGAAAATGGATCTACCCCGCAGTGTGAGCATTCATGGTAAACATACCAGTAATACTCTACTGTGGGGAACTGGGGTGTGCTCATCATTAGTCTGTGTTTCTGTAAATGAAAGTGTGGCCCAACAAAAAATATTATAGCAAAAAAAAGTAACACTTTGCTCATCAAATATTTTGGTAAGATTTTTTTTCCTGTAGTTTCCTTTTAAACTGAAAATAGCTTTTATTCCACTGTAACAAGTTTGCCTAGTTTCATAGGCCAGAGAAATTCTCAGTAACAGCCTAATGTCTTACAGCTTTTGATGGATTTTAGTAGTCCCTAATTTTGCTATTAATAACTCAACATTTAAAACAAAGGTCCTAAATCGTTAGCTGGTATTCCCTGGCACACATGAGAAATCATAATCTTGGATAAGATTGATAATGTTGGTCCTTTATTTTCCCATAAGTGAGAAGAAGGTTAGAGGTAGGGATTTCTAACCAAAGAACCATCATATTCAAGAATTTTTTTGTCATAAGGACAACCTTTTGGAATCTGCTGATGACAGTTTTAAATTAAAATATCGCTTAGGTGATTTCAGATTACTCTCAGCTATTCCAGAACTGATTCAGAATGGGATTTGAGTAAATTAATGATAATCTCTACCAAATATATGCCAAGTGAAGCTCTGCTGGATCAAAAGATTTAGCCCACTATTCCTATCCCTCTTAGTTTATTAAACAGCATTTTGTTGGTTTGTGTGTGGAATATTTTTGAGAGGACGAGTTCACAGAATTAATGCTCCTCAAGGAGAGCCTTAAATTCTGCAGATAATGTTAGTGCTATTAGAAGAGTATTAGTAAAAACACTAAACATGGTTTGTGAAGCCTACTTTCTCTGTATCTCAGAGCTGAGGGAAGATTTTAGTATTTGTAAAACCATTTCAAATGAAATTGTTCTTTCAACCATTACCTATGATTAATAGTTAATACTGCAATTCTGCAGCAGCCTTTAAACTGAGGTTTAATTTGTGCTACAGTTAAACAAGGTACATTATTTTTTAAAAT
The DNA here is from genome assembly GCA_013400435.1 of Pycnonotus jocosus. Lineage (NCBI taxonomy): Eukaryota > Metazoa > Chordata > Aves > Passeriformes > Pycnonotidae > Pycnonotus > Pycnonotus jocosus. The sequence continues at coordinate 478,908 of VWYP01016660.1, read as the reverse complement.
TTTAAGTACAATAATTAGTTTTATTTCTAAACAGCAATTTCACAAGAACCAGCCAAAGGAAAAATAGTGCTCGAATTCTTGTTTTGAGACAGACCTTCTGAAATACTAGTGATTTTTTTGGATACTTCGGTTTTTTATCTCATATTGGAGTACCAGACTGGAGACAAATTAATTATGCCTGCACCTTGAGAATCAAGATTGAATACTTAATTTAGCCTTACCACTGCTCCATGCTTGATCATAATTTTCCTTCCTTCTTGTTTAGTGTGCAGATTCAATGGTGGAGGAGTGTTCTTTTCATGTTGTGTTGTCTCATCCACTCATCAAGAGAGATGGTTCTGCATTATGTAAATCATGGATTCCCCAAGCAAAACAGGCACATCTGTGTTATCAGTGCCAGTGTTCTCTATCACTTCCCACTTAACTTGAGTGTGGAGGGATCAACAAGGACTTATTTGCAAGTGAATTTACTTTTTTAGTTTTAACCCATAATTACCTTCTGTACACAGTAATCATGGGCCAATAGTCTTTTTAGAACATACTCCTGGTGTGATTAGGTTCCAGCAGATTTCCCAGGATGATGAGTCAGTAGTTTCTTGGAACCTATAAATGTTTTGCAGCAACCTGCAGCACTTTGTGTTCCCAAATCTGTTGAGAAGTTTGTTGGTTGTACTGGATGTGAGTTTAATTCTGTGATGAAACAGACTGTTGTTGAATCAACGCAAGAGGAAGACAAGCATGAGGAAGGCTATCTATGACAGAAATCTCATTTTGGATGTTCTTGGGCCATATCTTCATCAATTTTTCACAAAATGGCCTAAATTCACTTATATAATGGTCCCTTAACAGGCAACAGATGTGTTCAGGATTCTCCACACTCATAATTCTATTAAAGTGTCATTTCTGACAGCAGCTTTTCTGCTAGAGGAATGGGACTCAGGCAGATCATTTTGATGTGGTATTTTTGACAAGTCCTGCAGACCCATCTAAGTCTCTTTCCAGCATGGTCTTCAAAGTTCACTTTAAGTAGAGCAGCTTACCTGCCTTCATCCTTACGTGTCACACCTAAAGAACTAAGGCTGTCTTTCAGAGCCTTCATATCAAAATATCTTCCTTACTTGGAAGGACTGTTCATGTGATGCTCAAGGTTACCTGTATCAGTAGCTGTCAGACTGAATCACAGAGTGGTTTGGATTGGAAGGAACCTTTAAAGATCATCTGGTTCTACCTCCCTGCCATGAGTAAGGACATCTTCTACTAGATCAGGTTGCTGAAAGTCCCATTCAACTTCTTACTGAAAGGAGAGAAACAGTCACAATACTTACCAGACAGAATTAAAGTGTTAAAGTAGTATATCCAGCAAAGCTAGACATACTTTGTTGGTTTGCTGAGAAGTGTGTCTGTTCTAGACATCTCTCAAAGAGCTCTGTGTGTTTTTAGCCATACCTTCATAAGAGCTGCAGAGCTGTTGTGGTTAGGGTAAGTGCTTAGCTGGGTTGCTGCCATTACTGTGATTTGCATGAACAACATGGGGACCCACTGCCAGATTATTAAAGGCGTGCTGATACAACTGCTGAGGTGTAAGTGTGAAGGCACAAGCCTATTACTACTCAAAGAGAAGGAGAGGTTGTTCAGGAGTAATGGAGGTTCTGTCAGGTGTTGCCCACATACGGTGTTCACTCTCATTTCCATCCCTCTAGGATTCTCCCAGGCAGGCCATGGGCTGTGCTGGCACTTGGCCTCAAACAGAACCTGGCTCTGGGAGCAGAACACTTCATATTCTTCTGAACTGAGCCATGCACCTGCAGATAAGTTTCAGATACAAAACCTTGGTCTTGAGTGACAGGGCATCTGCAGGATGAATTTATGGGTGGTCTGCATATCTCAAAATACTCTGTCAAGTAACTTGTTATTTGTATTAGACCACATAGCACTCTCGTTAATAAAAGTAAATACTGATGGTTAATAAGAGTAGTGCTGTGTGTGAGGATGACTCCTTGCTGCTATAAAGAAGTCTCTCCAGCATACAGTTCTTTTGCCAGAAATGAAAACATCACATTTAGCACTTCTCTTAAAAAGAAGTGCTTGTAACTATGTCATGCTGTGGGAAAACAAATCTCTGAGTTTCATTCTTATGTGTGTAGTGAAGTAAATTGTAGTTTTAGTACATAATTTTCTGCTAAAAACATCTCGGTTTATAAATAACTGGAGATGTTAAAAGGACTTCATTCATAAAGAGAGGATATTTATTTTAAATGCAGTTACTCAAATTTCTCAGTACCAATGGATGGTTTTAAAAGAGGTTCACTTACCTAAAAGCACTACTCAAAAGCCTTAACTGTGTGGCAAATCCAGAAGCCATATAAGGATTTTGCTCACTAAGAAGCTTTGTACTGAAATGTTCCTTACCTAAACATTTTGGGTTCTCTAATTGCCATCCAAACATAAAGCTCAGCGTAGAGTGTTAGATGAGTTTTTCTCTTCAAAGAATGGGCAATGAGCTTTTTATGAGAATATTACCATTCTGTGAAATGTGCATCATCTATTCCAATAATACTGCAGCTTACCAGAGAAATGCTCCAAGCAAAATTTGTAGAAATATGTCCTTTTTTATACATTTTCTAACCTGTAATACAACTTTTTAAAAATTGTTTGGGGTTTTTTTAATAGTTTGAAAAAGTGATTTTAATTTGGACACTTCATGTATAGGTTTTTAAGCCTCATGAAGCATTCCAATTAAAATCATTAAGCAATACTCCCCCAAATCTGTTTAAAAATCTGAACTGTGGTTATTTAGCTGCACAATGAGATATCACTAATTTGACTTGTACTCTCTCTTGTAAGGAGCTTTTGTTTGCAAAATATCTTATACCTCCCTTTCTAACTATGTGACTTAGCAAAATTTGACCTAGACTAATAATTAATTGCCTATTTTGAGCTACTCATCTGTAATTTGGAGACAAGGGATAACTTCACTATATGGCTATATTATATATTCAGTTATATGTACAAAACATTTATATATACTATTTGTATTTGTTTTGTTAAATGGTAATACTGTATCTGAATATAAAATTGCAAAAAAAAAATAAAATTCAATATCGGACTATTCAACTTCATGCTGTAAGGGCAAATTACCAGAAAGTCACAATCTATTTCTTACTGCATCAGAGTACACAGTTCACTGAAAAAGAAACATACTTTTTTTTTTTTTCAAACTGAATAGAAGTAATAATAAAATCCAGTGCTATATAAACCCATGCTTATTTTGTGTGTCCAGCATAAACATATTATTCAGAGTATCTAATTATAGAAGCTTCTGAACAGAATAGTAACTAGTATATTTACACTTAAGCATTAAAATGGTTTAGTTGCCCAAATTGAAAAGAGTCTATAAGGCTGGAATTTGGAAATGTTAGTGTCCATTCTCCAGAAAAATTACGTCACCTAAAAATGTCTTAGATACAATATCCAAGCTACCTTGGCTTTAGATCCTGAGTGAAGCAAGACAAAACAAGCCAGTGGTTGCTATGAGCAATGTGTATGCATATGACAAGTGTATGTTATGGTAAATCTGCATTCCTGGCACCTGGATTCATACCTGGCTAGGCTTTAAAAGCATGATGAAATGAAACTGGATGTCCTCCCAGACAATTTGGTTTGTTCTGGAAAAGCACACAGAAAAAACAGGACCTGCACTGCTTTTCAGTTAGTTCTCTAGCCTGAACTTTTGGGGCCATAGTTTTATGACATTTCACAACAGGCACCTTCTCTATATTCATGGTGAGGCCATCAGTGACCACTGTGGAGCACATCATGGTCCCATCTTTTTAGATGAAAGTTACAACCCTTGAGCTCCAGTGTGAGAAGCTACTTTGCCTGGATTCATAGATCGTGGTTTCAGAATCATAGCAGTCACTGGAGGCACTCCATCACCAAATAGAGCAGCTCATCCTTGCCTTCAGCTCTAGGTCTCCACCGTACGTGGTAAACAAAATTATTTTGGTGTTCCATGTGAAAGATAACCTTTAAAAAGACTCCAGTGTCCATGCAGATCAGTGAAGGGACCTTCTTATGTGGTGACAAATTAACTAGTACCAACAGAAAGAGGTTGGTAAGTAGGTTACCAGGATGTGGCGAGGGAAGGATGATCCTTCCACAGTTCTCACTTAGGCCATCTAAAACAAATTGTAAAGCTGCTTTCTGATTTGTCACACTGGACTAGGTTAAACTACTCTTCAATGGGAGCAGGTTAAAGCTAGAACCTCTTTGCTGCTATGCAAGATGCTGGTTCAGAACATTTTAAAACACAGGACTGAAACAGTCAGTCTTCTTCCCAAGATGGAACTTTTGAATGTATTTCTGTTTAATGTTTTCATATATTATCATTCTGTCTGGTAACTGCTTTCTGACTCTGTTAAATTGCTCTACATAGAACACTCATGTAATATTATTTCAGAAGGTATAAGCAGTAAAAGTAGAATAGGTTCTGTTCTGTAGATGAAACCGAACCTCAAACATGAACTTCTGGTTCAGTCATGAGCACATGCTTACGCTTATTCAGTACACTACTTAAGTCATAGAGAAACTTGTATTGTTGCTTCTTTAATAAGTTTGTGAGCTTGTAGAAGGATTAGTTTATGCTCTTAGGAAATGCTGAAATCCAACAAAAGGTGACATGTAAGTTACAGCACATGGACCCAAGAAAAGAAGGTACAGCAATTCCATCATGATTAACAATGTGACAGAAAATAAAACTTTTGAAAATATTAAAATATTTTTATAGATTTTTAAAATGTTAGTACTTTTCTTCTAAGTACTTGAAAAAACTGAGCAACTTGGCAAAAGCATACTTTTTTTTCCTGAGAATTAATGAATGCCTAGAAGGAATTGACAGTCATAATTTACAATACAGAGCTTGAAAAGAACTGCCAGAAAATCTCTAGGGCAAAGGATGATGTTGCTTATTTGAAACAAGCAGATGATACATGGCCAATTAAAGATTGTTTATTTTGATCATTTCTGGATCAAGTATTGGAAATATTAAATAATTTGTTTTTGCAACATATGTAATTGCTTCATTTATAAAATTTTAATATATTTGCTTTTGAACTCCTGACCTGTTTGCAGTGCTACATATTTGCATTCCATATGCAGAATTGCATTTTTCATAGTTGTGATTTATGTTACAGTTTATATTGTACAACCTATTTAGTTAAGTCATGCTAATGGCATATATAACATGTCTTCCAAGAAAATCTCTATGGCTGTTTTAACAAAATAGATTATATACTGGTATTATGTATGCGTTAGTCTAAAATTCAGTGTTAGAAACTGATACTGGGGCTAAATAAGAAAATACATTTAATTTTTATAGAACTACTGCCTGGAATCACAATGTGTACGCTAAACATTTCAAATGTTCATGTTCTATAACTATGAAGACAAAGAATGATTAAAGTTAAACTTTACATTTGGCTATAAAGGCATGCCTTAATGCTAAATCAGTTTTCATACTTGGTTCAGAGGACAAACTTGATTCCATGCATTATCCTGGGATAAAAAAAATTAAAAACAACAAAAATATGTTTACGTTTTCTTCCTTGTATTTGCTATTTTTAGAATTCTAAATACAGTAGTATAAAAAGAGTTCATACAGTGTGCTACTACTAGTGACTAACACAACAAAGAAATCCACATTTTGATACAAAAGTGAAGGTATAAGGAGACTTACTTTGTGTATAAAATAATCTCATTTTGCCTAGAAGAAACCAAGAAATGATAATAGAAGATTCTGATCATTTAAATTACCATTCAGAGAAAAAAAAATAAAAACAAAAGCATTTTATGAAGGCTTTGAATACTTTTTCTATTTGGCTAAAATAAGATGTTGTGTGTATCAATGCATTTGGGCCCATTTATAAAAATTTCAGTGCTTGAATATAGAGAAGGATCATTTGATACAATTACTTCAGCAGATTTTATTGTTGCCAGTATTTAGCCTTAGAAAATGCATGTTTCAGCCAGAACACAAGATTAAAAGAGATTATCTGTTACTATTACTACATTTCCTATCCTCTTTTTACCAGTCTTTTAAATAAAGAAAAGACAGCTTTGCTGCGTGTCAAGAATCAAATGGCAGCAGATTTGGAGAGACTTCTAAATGACCGTGAGGTAATCTTGTTCTTTTAGCATTACTACCATAAGTGCACTTTTTTGCTAGTGGCCTTTAAACCATGGAGGAAAAAAAAGGTTTATTTTGGTTTAATTTATTGGGGTTTTCTTGTCTGTGTCATTTTCAGCAACACAGGTGACTGTGTCTGTTGGTACTGGGGAGGGTCTCAGTTGTACTCTCAGCTGTTAAGTTCTTTGATGATTTATTGTCTCTGTTCATTCTTTTCTTTTGCCTTGAACAGTATTTGGTGATTGCAAGCATTTAAGAAGAAGCTAGATAAAGACAATGAGATTGATACACATGTAATCTGCAAGGTCTACATGTGCCACAGTATGCTTCAGGATCTCTCTGTGCTCCCCAATCCTTGTAGCCAAACACTGGACCAAAGCATTGTTCAATTAATTTTCCATACACTCTTCTGAATTCCTTTTCAACTCCAAAAGAGGGAGGGGTTAGGGAGAGGGAACAAGACTATAGTTACACAGATTTCCAAGAAGAGTCAGGGTAATTTTTTATGTACTTACCAGGAGTTTCATCCAAGCAAGAATCAGGGCGCTACTGGACTGGAATAGGCTCTCAGATCTAAATGTATGCAAAATTGTGCCATGTAGGGAATCCTGAAGGCTCTTGTCAAGATTTTTATCTAAACAATCTTAGAGACTAATGTGTCACGGTTTATGAGAGAAAATCTTCTTGTATGTCTGAAACAAAGGATGAAAATAAATGAAGTTTACTGCAGGAATCTGAGAATGTGAATAATATCACAGAATTTTCTGAAGCTAAGGAATACTGGAGATATAAAACCAAAAGCTGATCTAAGCAGCTATTAAATCTTCTCCCAGGGCTGCTGAATGATTTGGGAAGGATTTGCAGAGAAAAATACATTAACAAATCAGGAATTATGAATATTAGGAAAAACAGTGCAAATTATAGATACAAAATTATGAGACCTAGCTACTCACTTACCTGTTCAGAAAGTGATCGTGGAGGTATATCAATAGTTCTCTGACAACATCTCTCTTTTCTCTTACTGGTATGAGAAAAGATGGAGAGATTCCTTTCAAGGAAGCTACAACTCCCCTAAATTATGCCGTCAGAGATTGCATTGTCACTCATTTTAATACATTATATTCATGGAAAACTGACTATCCACCTCCTGAAGTCTCAGTCCACCTCCAAAATTGTTTTCCGTCATCTCATTTTCGTGCTATTCATCACATACCCTTCTTAGAACAGTAAAACAAAATCCATGTCATTAATTGGTCCAAACTAGTTTCTCTCCCAAGCACTTAAAAAACTCCTTTTTGTTAGAAGCAAAACAAAACAGTTTCAGTGACAGCAGAGTCCAAGTGAGCCTCAACTTAAATGAAATCTACTAAGTCTGTTTGCTGAGTTCCAAGCCAAACTAATCTATGATTTAAACATTTCTGGATAGTTTATAAACCTTACCGTTATATTCATGCTTTATCATATCCTTATATTAATGATATGAAAAATACTGTGAGGAAACATGACATAATTGTATAAACATGTAGTGGGTTTTTTTCAATATGAGAGGCCCTTGGCCTAATTTCAAATTAATTTCTTTCAAAATTTCCTGTTCCTACTCCTTCTTTCCCAAGCAGGGGTGCTGCCAACTAGTTATGCTTGCAGAGCAGTCATACCTTGGGTGCCTAGTTTTAGTAGTTTCATATCAATGAGCATGCATTGCAGCTGATTAAAAACAATAGCAAGTGATAAAAGAAAAATTTTGCCTTGTTTTCTAAGAAAAATGATAACATTTCTAAGTTAAAGCTATGCAACATTGTTTCCACTACAAAATCCACACTGCCTTAGCCCCTGTAAGTACCCTCATAAACTATTCCTGATATGCAGCAGTTTGCTTCTTTGTGTCATTTCACCATTTCAGATTTTAAACTGTGTCAAACAAGCGTAAAGGCTGGCAGATGAAGTCTTGATTGAAAAGAAAAGCAAATACTTGAGTCTGAAACAGAATTTTTCAATGTTCTTCACACCCTGAATGTTAAGAAATTGAGCAAATATTTCCAAAATTACTACTGTCTTCTCAAATTTCTTTTTACATCTGTTAAAAATAGGATATATTAGTCATACTGGTGGTGTCAAACAGTGATAATGTTTTTTAAAGATACCTCTGCAGAAAAGGATATAAATAGTGGAAAAGAAGCATTAGAAGTTGCATGTTTGAGGGAAGAAAACTATGAAATGCCAGTACAACACACAAAAAAATCTCCTAAGAAGCAAAATATAAGCTAAAATTGTTTCAGGAAAATGTTTCAAAAGAACAGATAGCTTTTGTGTTTGTGTGTAGGTTTAACTTTTGTCACTTCTGTTTATTCCTAATGCAGCCTTTTATTTCTTACTTCTACTGCACGCTGCTTCCAGTAGTTTTACACTTTCTGAATTTCTCTAAAAGGCAGTTATCTCAGTATTGAAATCTTTGTACAGGATAGTGAGTTAGTCTTTGACTATTAATTCTTTTCCATCTTAGTAAAAGATTTAAATTTGCAGTAACATCATAATTTTCCAGTAATTATCCTTGCTGACAGAAATCAGGAATACAAATTTTCTCATTTCAGGTTAGTAGAGAGTTAGCTGCATTTAAACAGTTTGCGATTTTAAATAAAACTGACATGCAACTTGTAAATGCAGATTCATACAATTCAAAAAAATGATGAATTACGGGTTTATGTGTTTGGTACGTGCTATCATGTAACAGGGTTACTATCAGCCTTGTTTAGTCATTGCACATACTAAACTGTCATGTCTTGTTAGGTATTACTTTGTTGCTCTCATATTTGCAAGTAGAAACATTAGAATTCTTAAATAGATAAACCAGAGATATTCATAGTTAAGATAAAATTAAGTTTAGGTATGTTAAAAGTAAATGCTAAAAGTACAAGCAAAATGCCAAAACAATGTTAATGCTGTCTTCCAGCAACATGTTTCAATAGGTGTACAGTTTTGACTTAAGGTATTCCAGCCTGTGTGGTCTCAGACTCTATTACTCTTTTTAATGGAATGTTAAGAGTTTGAGAGGTTGGAAGTTCTTTATTTTTATCTCTTTATGATATCAGCTACATTCATAATGCTGCTTTGGAGACAATTATAGCATTTTATACATTTCTTAAATAAAGAACTTACATTCATGAATAATCTTCTCTTTTCACAGATTTTAATTTTAGAAGAAGCAAGTTGAAAGATCTACTTTGAATCTTGGAAGAATTTATGTAGGATTCTTACATGAGCTCTTTCATTACAGGAAAAAATTAGACTAAATGTTAATGTCATGTAATAGTTCATTATTTCAAATTATATAAACATTAATTTGATGAATCTTACATTTTGCTGTGGGAAATCAAAGTGAAAACTAGTTATTCGATTATGCAAAGCCTTCAAAGCTTCTGTCCACCCATGAAGGAGATAAAAGGAAGGTTGTGGGTTTTTTCAGACTATATTCTTGGCCAAAATTCTTTGTTTCTTGGCCTGCTGCTTTCTTTTTTGTCTGAATTAATTAGTAAATGAATGTGGAAAACATTTTAATCTAGTTTTGCATTTAGATCACCGAGAATCAACTGGTAAGATAAAATTTCCTGCGTACCTCATGCGGTTAAATGCAGACTTTCCTATTATCATGAATGATCAGTATCTAGGATGGTGCTGAGATCATGCTGGAGGTTCATAAGAAAGCCTTCCCAGTGCCCCTTGTGTTCTTTGAGCTCTCAGAAGGGTCTGGGGTGCACAGTATTCTGATGCCATTTGTACACCCCTTAGTGCAGGACAGCAACTTAATGCAGCCAGATTTTTCAGTTGATTTTAGAATAAGATATTTTATATGTTTTCATAAGGCATATTATTTAATTGTTTTTCCAGATCCATCGGAAAAGCATAAAACTTTTTTTGGAGGAGCAATGGCATCTCCCATTAATAACCTTCCAGTAAATAGTGTAGTTTTTTAAAAAAGGGATGTTTCAGATCTCCAGTTTTGGGGGGGTTTTTTGCATTATTATTTGTAGTCTCTGTTCTCATTTTAATCAGTTGAACTTTTCACTGTTGACGCTTTTAACTCAAAAAAACAAACCACACCAACCCCAACCTGTAGTTTTGATTCTTCTCACTAACTAATTAACTGCATGACCTGTCCCCATCTTTGGAACTTACTGCCCATGTGTCTTTGTGTAATCAGGGAAGAACGAGTAAGAAAGGTGTTTCTTCAAAGCATAAATCCAGATGAAATTATGCGTCATGCCTGAGTTGCTATAACGCTGCCCTTACCCCTTTGCTCCTGATTCTCCTCCTCCCTCCTGTTGCACCAGCTCTGACACATTTCTAATGCTGCAGTAGGACCATTCAAATCACTAAACTGAACCCTAACCTGGCCCAAAAAACCCCTACAAAAGTGTATTGCTGTCTGTTAAGTTAGCAATTTGAATGATCTTTGGAAAGAGTCGAGCAAAGAAAAAAAAACAAGTGAAGATATTTAGATGTCAATATTACTTACCTGTGGTAAAGAGGGCATTTTGTGTCCAGAACTGTATAGAACACCAGCTTCTGTGCCATCCTTTATCTGCATCCAAAGACTATCCTTTTGTGCATATAAAGGGCATCTAACTTAAAGGCACTGAAATGCAGTTCTCTGTTAAGTGCTGAAGTGGGATGAATCCACCAAATCTTTTTGGTGAAGCACTTGATACGTGATTCCTTTATTTAGTTTGTTGGTGTGGGAATTTTTTTTTCTTTCCAACAGTCAGCCTTTGACTAAAAGAAATATTTACCATGAGCTCTGTGATCCTGGCAATTCCATTGCCTTTCATGCCTGATGCAGTTGTTAGTATTTTGTAACATCAGAAGTGCAATTCTAGACTTTATCCCTTGGCTTTCTAACTCCAGATGAAAACTTGGAAGGGCAGTCTGTCAGCACTCAGATGTTTGGCAAGAAGTTTTAGTAATGATTTCCTGAGGTTACATTTAAGAGGTTATAAATTTACTATGCTTTGATGTATAGCATTGTACTATTTCTTCAGAAATTTAAGATGCAGATGTGTCATAAAAAAACCAATAATGTGCACAATTAAATCTATTTTAGCTTTTCCAATTCAAACAGTGTAGAAACTGAGTTCTAAAATCTTGAAAATTAACTAGCTGGAGTTTATATTTTTAATGTGAAGTTCATAATCCACTGGATTTGGGGGGGAAAAAAAAGGCAGAGCAAGTAGAACAAATGGAGTTCTTCTTATGTTTCAAATAGATATACTGTAGGAGACCTTAAAACAAAAAATGAGACAGTGGTGTAAGAGACACTAATAGAAGACTTTAATAGTTGTTCCTTCAAGTGCTAAGATCAGGTTCTGTTTGTATGAATATTTCATTTACACTATTTTTTAACTGCTTGAAATCACCAGTATGTGATGCATTCTGGCAATACAGTAATTTTTAATCTAAAAAAGTAAAACTAATACTATGAAATCATTGCTGTAAGAAATAGAAGGGTTACATTTATGCCACAGATGCTGCAAGCTCAGGCTCTTTACAATAGCCATTAATTTCCTACAATGCAATTGTTTATGCAGACATGATTCGTTATCAACCCATGAATATTATACACCAGGTAAGAAGATATGACAACCTGCTGATATTTTATCTGCTTTACACATCTGTGCACTCACCGTACATTAGCAGCTGTGCATACAAGTGATAGAATGTAAACTTGCTGAACTAGTCACCTGCCTTATTGACACATTCATGTGTTACTGTGCCAAAGCTCTTCAAGTGAAGTTAGCAACCAGAAACCAGGCTCTGGCTGTCTGCTAGGGGACAAAGTAGAAAACCTGGTTGATATCAATCAGTTAAATGGCTACAGACACATGGAGTTTGATTGCTATTTGTTTACTTAAATCCAGTTAGCTTATGTCAGTAAATTGTTGTGTCACTCAAATTGAGTGTTAAATCTGTCTAAATATGTGTACCTGAATTGGTAGGAATCTTCAGCTAGATCAGGTTAAAATTTATTTTGGTTAACCATTGCAAGCTCTTATTCTATTTATAACATATTAAAGTATAAAAAATTCTTAGTGAGCTGTTTGTGCTGAAAATAGTCTACCAGGTTAATATTAAAATGCTAATTGCCTGAGTGACTATTATGTTGAATTTATTTTCCAATTGGCAGGTGAGGAGCATTCCACATGAGATATATAACTCAGCATTTATGAGTAAACCTTATGCTTTTCCTTTAAAACCATGTAACTTTTTCTCCTTTCCAGGCTTTCACAGTTTCTTATCAATATGTCAAAATAATCCTATTTACTAACGGAATATTTCTGTGGCCATCACCACTGTAACTGAACAGCTGTCTCACAAATATTATACCTACAAGTTAAGCAGAAAACTATTACTGTCCCTGTTTTGCAGAAGCAATAATCAAAATAAAAGAAATTATGCATTGTCCAAAACTCCCATTTGTGGAAGAGGTTAAGGGTTCACGTATCCTAATACAGTATCTTACTCACAGCCATTTTTTGTTTCTTACATGTTTCAGTTCAAAAGCCTGAAAAGAAAATCTCCTAACTAGAGACAAATTAACTCTTTTCTCTATGTCATCTTCTTATGTAGGAAGGGATTGCAGTTTGGAAGCCGTTTCACATACAGTTACATTTTTACTTTGTATCATTCTGAGAATTTACATTCACTTTTTAATCAGTGTCTCCTGAAAAAGACCAGTCTCTTAAAGAATAAATCTTAAAAACCTAAAATATAAATTTAAAAAAGGTTTTATTTAATCTGTAAGATGGATATTTTTTATTTTTATATAATATTTTCTGAGGGAAAAAAATACAAATTTCACAACAGGCTGGAGGTCTTATATGAGTGAGATTAAAGGTCTAGCTTATTTTGTCCAAGCAAACAGAGGATGTGGTGGGATGCAAAAAAAGGAGATAAGCATAAGGCAGTATTTTTTAGGTAATAAGTAAGGACAGAGAAAAAGGCAGAATAGGTGAAAAAGATGAAGTTAAGAACAGAAAATAGTTATTTCATTATCTTTAAAATGTAAAAAATCTGACTTATGTTTTTGATGAATGCATTTTTCAAGGGTGTTTAAGATTAGAGAGAGTCCACGTGATCAAGAGGAAAAACAGTTAGTAATTAGTCATATTAGAATATGCATAGTTTGTGAAGGGCTCTAAGCATTTTTTCAGAGCTTCTATAAATTATGAGGCTAAGGTTTCCAAGGATTTAGATAAATGTTTATGAATGTTAGATTTGAAACATGGCCATGTGAATTTCATAATTCCATGACATTGTTCCAAAATTTTAATGTTCACAGTGTTTGAGAATCTAGTAGTCTCTCTGCTTCCATTCATCTTACGTCTGTATCCTGCACAAAATCCTAGTACTTCTCAATAGTTAGCCTGCTTTTTTGCGCACAAGAGTGAAAGAATAGTCAGATGTTTTTATTCTTTTTTTCCTCTTTTGTGGAAATGCAGGGTGTCCTGAAGTATCTCTGCTTTACCTTACTTTGACCATTCCACTCTATATTACTAGGTTTGCCATTCTTACTTTCATATTGCCTTTGGGGACTGCTTCTCGCTGCTAAATTCCCTGTGCCCAGATTTTAATTCCATCATAGCAATGACCTTGAGAATTCCAGATGAGTTTTCAGCATTTCATTATTAGTCATACTTTAAAGTCTGGCTAATACTATCCTTAGCTGTAATTAAGTTACACTGAAGAAGATTGACTAGGAATAACCTAGGACAGAAAGCCAATATGTTGGATTTAGGAACCTGGAGAGTTGCAACAGCTGCCATCTGCAAAAAAACAGAGGTGGAGAGAAGTTCAGACACTCATAAAAAGCTTTGGAGTCGTAAGGGGGAGGGCAGTACGTGTTTAATCAGGGATGGAAGCTTAGTGGATAAAAGGAGAAAACTGCTTTGTTGGGGAGAGGGGAAGGAAGGGGTATCTGCAGGGGTTGGGAAGACACGAATGAAAAGCTGTGATTGGTAACAGGTGCCTTGAAACAATCTCTATTTCTGCCTCTTCCTCCTCTTTTCTGTGTAAAAAGATTGTACACGATAATGTCAAAATTATTTGTGTTTCTAAAGTGAATGACTTCCTGCTCATCTATGTGCTGTAACTTGTTTTATATTAAAAAAAAAAGCTGATGTACAATGCTTAGCTCTCTTTTTAAATGTTAAGCCACAGAGTAATTATCATTTTTCTTATGTTACGTTTATGTTCCAAGATTCTAGTTTCTATTAATGTTCTGCATGTTTTCTAAGTAGATTACAGGGACATTTCTGCATCACAAGTAAGCCCCGGAGCTATTCTCAGCGTTAAGCTTGGAGAAACAAAGTGACATTTACATTGCTAAACGAGTGTAGAGAAGCTTCTGGCTCATTTTTTACAAAGAAAAATATGCTCCTAAGCAGTATTTCTCATATTTTTGTTATCTGTTTTGTTGCTGTCAAGCTTTCATAAAAATTGAATTCCAAATAATACTGAATTATGGAAGAGGAAGGACTTAACAGCACTGATTCTTTTCTTTGAGCTATGTTATTCAGGGTGTGTTCCTATTTTTCACATATATTTTGGCAAGAATTATCTTTCTATTCACAGTGGTATACAGTAAGCAATTGTATACTAAATAGGAGGTTTCTTAGGCAAAATGCAACATATATATGAATTATGGGGTGGAATTGGCATGTGTATTTTAAATTACATGGTTTTGAGAGAGCTAGGATCAAAGGGATAAACTTTTAAACAAGAAATTGTTAATTGTTGATTAATCTGAAATAGTTCAGATTTTCTCAACATGTATCCCATGTTACATTCCTTTTGTCCTGTATTGGCTATGTATATTTCTGCCTCATTCTGCTGCATATCCAGCTGTGTAAAAATTTTACTTTTGTTCATTTCATGGTAGCATTTGACTATTACCAAGTGGAAAGTGAATTTAAGTACTCTGTAAGAAATAGTAAAGACAGGGAGAATTAAACTAGAATAATACCAGCTCAGAAAATACAGTAACTTCTACATAATAATTTATGAAAATAAGGCTGTTTTAACACATTAGCATGTTAGCATCCATTTCCTGTTAGGTGAACTTACTCAAGAAAGCATACTTTTTATTAAATGTTGAATAAATGAATGCCACAATGGCTCAGATTAAAAAAAAAAGTATGTGGAGAATTAGTCCTAGTTACAATTAAAAATATATTTCTGATCTACTATACAAAAGTGAAAAAACCTTAAAAATATGACATATTAGTTCTGTATTATGAGAAAAATTATTTCCTATTTTTGTTAAGAAGTTAGAAAGATTAAACTCTTAAGAACAAATGTAAGATACAGCTGAAACAGGCAGACATTTTTATATATCTAAAAAGACACAAGCTGTTCTCTGCAGGGACTGGGACATTTTATTGTTCTCACAGTTCTAATGTGTTCACTTTATAAAACTGGAAGTAGTTTGTAGATCCATATAGTCACTGATCTGTCAGTTTATTCTAAGTTTTTTTATATGCACTGGGATATAGAGAACTAGTGAATTAAGTGTAGTGCAGAGAAGCTATCAACATCCTGCATATGGTCTGGCATCTTTCCACCACCCAGTTATCAGGTTCATTTGTTTGATCAGGACATTTCATACTGTCTTCCAGTTTCTAGCTTTACAGTTTGTATCCATGTGCCTTAGATGACCATATGTGCAATTCTCACACTGGAATTCTTGCTGACTTCTTATATTTCCAGCACAGCTGCAATTAGGATGCAACTATGAAAAAATACACTCTGCCTTACTTGAAGGATTAAACAATGACTTGTGATGTTTTTCTTGATTTCATAGGCAGTTATTAAAATCTTCTTTGAGCTCTGTTATCGATGTAGATTCTACTCCTGATAGGCACAAGCTCAAAGAGTTTCATTGTTGAAGCTGAGTTCGCACCAGTTGTGCCACTTCTTCCTATCCATCTGCAGTCTTAAACAAGGGAATGGACTGACTGACCGACCATTTACTTCATTTTGCTGTCATGTCAAAGTGGTGCTTCTGCAGTGTCTTTCTCCTATTTCACAGCTTGTCATCATTGATGTTACCATCCATTGTTGTGAATTCGTGCTAATGTTGTTGGTCTTTTTTCCACTTCCAGCCAAAAAAGTGAACAGATAATTCATTCCAGGCTTTAGGTTGTCTTCTGCAATATGTCTCTTGCAGAAATAAAATCTCTGAAGGATAGTTCTAAAATAGTTCTTTGTGTGAATTCTCAGCACTTCTGAAGAGGAGACATTGTAGGTACTACTTTTGCTTGAGAGTCTCATTCCTTGATAATGACACATATGTCTCCATTCTCTAGTGCACTCCAAAGTTTGAGTACCATACTCAGACTTCAAAGTGCTGTATGCAAGTCATTGCATATGTTAAAAGGTGGAACCAGGTTCTGTTTCAGTCATCTAGTCTGTTGTTGTGCAGAAATATGTTTATGCCAGGAATCCATACAGTAAGCTTTGTGTGTTTATCTCCATTTTAACTGGTGAACTCCAGTGCTGCCAAAGAGTACTGCCAGTGTAAAGATCATCTGAGAAGTTGCTTGTCAAGTGACAAAGTAGCAGAGATGGATCTTGTCTAATTTTAAAAACATATCATGTAGGTATCTGCATGTGAAAATCATCTAGGGATTTGCAGTCAGAAAAAAAAGAAAGAGGCACTATTATGGTGTGATTTACCATAACCTCATTTAAAATAAGCAAAATTATTAATACTTTTGAATTTCTCACCAACAGCAATATAGAGGAATCAGACAAGCCAGTTTGCCTAGGTTTAAATATTATTACTGAAGATATCTAAAGATGCATGTGAGAAAATCCAACCAAGTATCCAGTCACATGTTCCAAAGCCAAACTGCAATCAGAGTTCTCACAAAGATCCCTCTCCACCTTAGTATTAGCAATTAAATGACACAACTGTATTTTTAATATACCTTTACTTTCACAAAAGTTACAGTAGGAGTCTAAGAGAGATTCAAGTAAGGAACTGCACAGGACTTCATAGAGGGCAATGTCCTTAGTATTTTCTCTACCATCACCTGATACGCCCATTAAGCTTGATCCTAGTGAACACCTTGAGACAGACAACTGTGAAGATGCTTCCTTCTGAACCACCCTACCCTACCTTATTCCAGATTAAGAAATTTTCCCTTAAGAAGGAGATATAGGAAGTATATTTTTTTTTTCTCTGGATGCTTTTGTATATTGAACATGAACTTTTAATTCTTCAGAGACTGAGGAAATCATTCCAGGATACGCTCTTTACAGAATACTACCAAATGGGTGTAACATTCTTAAATGTTTGATTTAAGTTTCTCAAATCAGTTATTTTTTAACAAACCCATAGCTTCAATTTCTGAACTCTGTTTTTCCCTGTGCTGACTTGTTTGAAGACTACAATAGCTGAATAACTAAGAGGAAACATGCATGTGAAGACAGATTGTGCTGACTTGCCATGAACATGTTTTTCGTGGCAGTATGGCTATCTTCCCTCAGTTGTGTGTTCTAGTATATGTACTGGTTTTATTGTTAACGTTATTTTAGAAGTTAATACATCTATAATAGTCACCAGGCTGTTACATTCAAAACTACTATTTGGCTTCCACATTGAGAAGGGTCCAGTCTCTGGACTCAAGTTGTGGTGTACTAGAAGTCTTTTTGTGAAGCAGTTTTTTGTTCAATCCCTTCCATGCATGGGGGATGTACAGTCAAACTCCAGACTGGATAAATATTTTATATTGAGTTATAGTTTAGCCACATGGGGACCATATGGCAGTTAAAGTGAAGAATACCAGCTTTCCAAAGGAGGTCCTGACCATACATGCTTTGCTCTCACAGTACAGGAGACTTACAGATTGGGAGTGAGAATACATGTCTAAAATCATCACTTTAGTGCTTGAGTCACAAACTTTAGGAGACCTTAACTTCTTATCAGCATCCCTGAGGGAGGAGACCTCTAGTTTTATCCCTCTTTCATCTGATTTTTCTGATTTTGACAGTGAAATCGGTTTTCTGTGCTATTCTTTTATGCTGTGTTCTTCTCTGGGTACACTTGTCAGTCATCAAAATTCAGCGGTTCTGCCAGAACCTGATACATTTTCTAGGGCAGAAATCTCTTCTTCAACTTCCACAATAGGAGTTCTCTGCTTCAAAATGGAGTTACAATCTATGGTGAAGTTTACAATTGTAAATTCATAAATATATGCAATTGTAAATTGCATATAGAATTCCTAAATTCTATATGCAGAGCTAAAAGTAGAATACCACTTGCTATGATAAAAGGTCATTTAACTGGACATACAATTAGCAGGGTTGCTTTTGCTTTAGAGGACATTTACCTGAGTACAATAACCATGAGCTTTACTGCATGAGGAAAGAGTCAGATGGATCTGACACCCAATGGCTTCTTCTATGGTTTTAGTGATATTAAAAAAACCATTAAATTTGCCATTAGAGTGAGCTATCTTGAGACCACCTAGGTATATGTCTCTTCCTGCTGAGGAGTTCCAACTGTTTGGTTTGATCTACATAAAGTTTCTTTTCAAGATCATTTGTGGAGATTATTGGAGGTGCAAGACTTCCATGCCATAAGAACCTAAGAACTGACACATATGTGATTGATTCCTGTTAGCCAGTTACGTTTTCTTGAGACTGTTGTTTTGCATCTTCTTTCTGACCATGATATCTAGATAGGTCTCAATAACTGCTTACATGAATTTACATTGTTATTATAACTACATATACACATATATAATATTAGTGCTATTGCAAGCTTTTGAGTGCACACAGAGGATTCTTTCTTCCTTTGATTATTGCTACATGATATAGTTACTCTATAGTTATAGAGACAAAGGAAAATAATTATACTGTTGACAAATCACTGAAAAAAAATGAAATTACTATCTTGATACTGTACTTGATTACAATGCTTAACGTAGGCATTTCTTTCACATACTTCATCAGGTACATGATAAAAAGAGCACCTTTTTATGCCTCAGTCATTTCCCACATGAGACAGTTCTTTTTCATTTTGCTTTGATGATGTAAGTCATGGTTTTGTTATAATACTTCATATTCTGTTAATTTTGAATTAGGAAGATGTAAGCTGCTCTTTGGTACATGTATGTTTGAGCATGTATCAAGGACACCAAAACCAATGTTAATAGGGTTCCCTTTATAGTATCTGCAACTCAAAATGCATTTATATTTTATATGGCTGCATGCCTTAGTTTTGCATTTTCTTATCTTCTAGTTGCATTGCTAGTTGAAGGAATCAAACTTTATCCTTGGTATTCCAAAACTGATCTTCAGTCTTCATTTTTCTAGGTACTATTTAAATTATCCATAATAGACAGGTAAAATCTATTTTCAATAAACTACAGCTTATTTTTACTTTTACTTTAAGCTCAAACATCATTAAAACATCTCTGAATTTTCTGAAGTATGAGTAATATGAGCAAGTAATAGCCTTTTTTACTTTACCTTTTAAAAATGACTTACACTTATTTGGTTTGGTTCTTTTAACACTATTTTAAAGCTTGATGATTTTCAGTTCAACAGCAGCAATTAACCTAATAAATTAGCAAGACAGAATTTAGGAAATATGCCAAACCAGAAAACATTTTAATTAATGGACACTGTGGAAAAGACTGCTGTCTGTCCTTTGTCTGTACCTAAATAAAGAGTCTTAGAAACACCAAAGTTGGAAAAGACCTCTAAGATCAGTGAGTTCAACCTTTATATCTCCTTCTTTGCTTGTGTATTGGCACACAAAATTGCTTTTGCTATTTTTAACTAAGGTTGTTGGACATAACTTACCAAAAATAAATGGAAATAAGCAAGTAATTTCTTCTGATACTATTTACAATGCAATACATGTTACCTTACTTCACCTCTTGCTATGCCACTCCCACTGTTCCCAGTCCATTCATTCTAATCACTCACTTTGAATTCCAACTCCTTTCTGGTTATGTATGCAGAATTTTCAAGTATTCTTTCATAGTTAAGTGATCTTTCCTAAATATGAATTAACATCCATAAGTGGCATACAGGATGTTAGATTGTCCTGATGTATGAATCTCTATGTTTTGGAAAACTTACCAAGTAGATAATCTGTGGTGTCAAAGCTTGTTCTAAAAACACAGTTCTTTTTAAGAAAATAATTTGATACTTCAAATCTGTGTGCAAGGGGAATTATGATTACACACTGGCTATTCAGAATGAAAGTTGTTTTAGGTGAAGTAGAAGCCTGAGAAAAGTAAATGATAAGGAGAGTGAGGTAAGAAATGGATTCAGCTTATCACAACTAAATTTAGGTATCAAAATGGTGTCTGTGGTGAGGTATCTTCCTGTGCTTTATAGTTAACAGCAGCCTAATCAGCAAGGCTAATGTTACAGCACCAGTAGTGTCCCACTTCTGAATGGAGTCACTTTCCAAGCTACATTGTCCATAATGGAAAATCAGATTCTTAGATACAGCAATTTAGGTGTTCTAAGTTCAAGTAAAATCCCACTTAGTGTGTCACAGAGCTCATTACTTTGATTTCTGAGACTTCAGCTGGTACACATATCAACCTCCTTAACAAAAATTCATCAGCTAGCTGTGGACAGACTTTCAAAATATTTAATAATATAGTCCCAGATAAAGTCCCTGATACTTGTTTGTATGGGTGGCACTAATTGTATATAAGCACTGTTTTTGTGCCAGCTGCATAGGTTATTTTTTTCCTTGTGTCATCTTGACCCACCTTTTTTTGCCAACTGCATTGTTTTCCACATATCTGCACTGCCACGTCCCGACAGAACATTGCATAAGCGGTGAGTGGGTGCTTGTGTTCCTGTAGTTTGTGACAGTGAGACCAAAGGTGTAAAGCCAGCCCAGGGAGGAGCTGGGTGAATCCACTCAGAGGTGTTGGTACTCATAATCCTCCCAAGAAGGATTGCTGTCTGGCTCTCCAAAGCCAAAGCGCTCAGACCTGGAAGCCTCAACGCAGTGACACACAGCTTGCGTAGCATGGCAAAGTTGGACAGGAGCCAGCAAAGCCAGCAAAGCAAAGCAAAGACCAAATACTTCCCCAGAGAAATTGGGAAACACAGAGCTTTAGCAACACTGTTTTCTACAGTGCACCGGGTAACTGAAGGGAATATTGTAAGTAAACAATTTGCACAGCTCTGCCTGGACATAGAAATGTGGACTTGACACAGTAAAAAATAGAAGAATTTTAATCATCCATTTCTCTTCACATCTTCCTTTACTTAGTTTATCCTGAAACTAGTACATGTCCTTTTCCACAAAAGATTCTTCCCATCTCCTTTGAACCCTCTACCTACTTTCCCCTTTTTTCATAATGTCTTGTTCCCACTAGAACAAGTTCACATATTTCTGCTAAGTACAATCTCCAGAGCTGCTTTCTCCTTGCTAACTTTCTAGACCAACTTGCTGGATTTTGGGATTGGAAAATAATACTCATAAAATCAAGGTAGCATGCCAGCAGTAGCAGATACTCATGACTGTTTGTTTGGAACTTAAAAGTGAAGGTAAGAATTAAGTTTATGTTCAGGAGCAGAGAGATGGTTCAAATCATCGCAGTTCAAAACAGAGCTTTGTTTTCAGTATATCCTTTGTTGAAAACTGCAAATCTCTTGCAGATGTGTTGGGGCAATTTTCTTTGCTTGTTTAGCAGTAGACATACCAGCAATTCTGTTGGATTCAGTGTTTCTTGTGCTATTTATTTTGCCAAGTTTCTTGAGGTCTTTCTTGCTAAATATGGAGGGGGGTTAAAACAAATATTAAGGCAACCTTAGTTAAATTCTTATGATAAATTTGGCTGTGATGTCAAAATAGCTTCTTCGCCCCACTCCCTGTCATTCCTTCCTAAAGCTTCACATTAGAGAATCCTCCTGTCACAAGGGAAGTGGGTGTGAGAGCTGACTCTCCAGAACCTATTCCAAGTCTGAAAACAGACAGTGCTGTCAAGTGCAGGACAGATTCTATTAAGTAGAGAAGACTTTAAACTGCCAAGTGGATCTTGACACAAGAGAATTTGACCCTACATATGCAAGTTTCAGCTCTGCTTCTGGAATAAATCTGCGCGACCGTTTTTGGGTTTTGCCTTGTTCGAACGTGCAACTGTTTGGTCCACAGAATAACACAGTTTAAGTATAGGAACACCATTTGCTAATGTCAAAACATTGTCTATGTACAATTTAATCTCCTGTGATGGTGTATTTATTTGCTGTATACTTGCTTGAGTTATTTTCATCAAGAAATTCTGTCTATGTGTTGCTTTGGCAACATCTTTGCAGAGTTTACAACTTTGAAAAACATGTTGGCATCAGCTATGCAGTCCTTTTAAACAGCTGCTCTGCAGTCATGCTGTTTCAACATGCCACCGCACATGGCTGAATTATGCAAATAGTTAATATTAAATGACTGAGATACAAGAACAATTTGTACACTAGATAAAGCTGGTCTGTCGAGTGTAACTTCCATTCATGTAACTGAGTTAGTCTTCGACAATTTAAAGGCTTCAGCATGTTTCTTTTGACTTTGTTTCCTGTATTAAAGGCAGAGAGAAGGTATATGCAGGAGTATTTTGAAAGGTTGAGGGTATTTTTAGCTCATTACTAATAATTCAATGAAAATAGAATGTGCATCAATGTAATTTTCCGGCAGATATTAAATAGGTAAGATTTAACAAATATTTGTCATTCAGCTATAAACTCAAATTACCCTTTTTTGGTTGAGAGATGGGACAGAATAAGGCTAATATATATATATAAGGCTAATACAGTAATAGTGTTGCTTATTGAAGACAACACTATTTGTAAAAAGAAAGCAAACAAGAACATTAATATTTTAAAACATGTAAAATCATCTTAAAATTTACATTGAAAGTCTTTTGTACTGATCTTGCTATTCTAATTCTACAATAATGAATGTTCTAAATAATACTACTAATAGTAATAATAATTTAATAGTAATAATAATAATTTAAGTTCTGTAACTTATTTTATAGTAATCATACCTATTACATGGGGAACGTTAGGACGTAGGCATGGTGAAAGATGACAAAAGATGTCCAGTTAAAGTCAGAAAATGCTGGTTTTTCTTTTCTCATTCTACTGTACATTTTGGGTAATCTGTTTTGTTCAGCCAAGTATGAAGGAAGGATTACATTTTTAATTCAAACTGCTTTCAAAGCAAATTACTAGGATATCCAAAAAAAGGCTGCATTTCTATATGTTCTCATTCCTTTTTCCACACTGGAACTTTTATTTTTCACAAAACTTCTTTTTCATTTTGATCCTCTTTTTGCTGTATATCCTTTAAAGGTTCTTCATTGATTTTTCTTTTCTAATCTGGATATTAAGAAATATTCCTAGTAACGTATTTATAAAATTTCTGTGCAAGACCTAGTGCTCAAAAGTGCAAGTTGTCACAGTCATTCAAATTAGATTTTTACACTCCCTCAGCCTGAAAAAATAAATGCAAAAGAATTCTTTTAAATGGAATGGAAGTCTAAGTTAAAAGAGATAATGTGCTTCTTACTACACAGTAAATGTTCTCTTTTACAGCCTTTAAGCAAGACAAAACTTGAGTTGTATAAATCCTCTGTGCCTATTTTATTTTCTTACTTTGCTGGGGTTTAAGTAATAATCTTATTAATTATAGCAAGTACATATTCTTTTTTACATTTACTGATCCATGTCTGGTGAATATAAATTTATTATTAACAAAGCAGTATTTACAGGTTCAAATGTAATTTAACTGAATAACTTAGCATTGTTCTTTTGTGGTTTTATAGGAACTAGCCACAATGAAGCAGATTATTATTACTCTACATGGTAAACACTGTGAACAAAATCTACCTCAGTCTCATATTGATGTAAAAAGTGCAACTGGAAAAAAATCAATCCCTTTGGTAAAACTTCTGCCAGAACATGAAGAAGAAAATATATTTACACCTAAGCCAACATTATTTGTAAGTACTATGATAAGAGTAAGTGCCAAAACTTCTGATGGCTCTCCTCACTTATTCAAAAGAAAAGTGTTGATTCATACTTAAGGGAGATGCATAATTAATTCAGCTCTTTATGGAGACAGTCAGTGTTAGAGTTTGTGATGGTTTTTAGCTATTTGGTTACTTTCTATAACTTAAGTTTACAGCAAACCAAGTCTTTAAAAAAAATATACTGTTATTGTATTACAATACTGAGTGGCTAGCAAAATTTTAATAGCTGTAGGGATTCACAGACCATGTATATTAATTTAAATCTCCCATGACTGTATATAAGTGCAGTTTGTGCATATCTATATTGAGAAGCAGGAGCGAGGAAATAGGTGTATTTCTGCATACTTGAAATGTATGTGTATGTGTATAAATGTATATAAAAAATAGAACACCAGTATTGATATCACTTTTGTAAAACCATTATAAAACCCTGTTTCATTCCTTCAGAAACTAAAAGTTTGGATTTTAATATTTGAAGTGGCCCATTTCAGATGTAGTTCCTCTGGCACTGGAAAGCTTCATGAAAATGATTTAGAATTTTCTGACTATGACTGTGTCTGAACTGATAGATTCAAAACAGCCGACCTACAGTGCTGAATCACAAAATAAATCATGATTCTTATTTACAAACTCCATGATGCTACCTTTTTCTGGGGTGGACTGGGTGTATCCACACTGCATAGTATATGTGCTGATATGGTCCAAAGAGAACTCTTTTCTTCTTTTTTCCTTTTTTTTTTCTTCTTTTGTCTTTTTTCTTTTTTTTCCTGGTGGAGACTTTAACATACAGTGTCTTAAATGATTTGTAGTGTAGCACACCACGTAATGGGTTTATAACACAAAAAGTAGGAAACGGTAGCAACTCTGGGACATTATGTGAGGACATTGGGGGATTTTAGGA
The DNA here is from genome assembly GCA_013400435.1 of Pycnonotus jocosus. NCBI lineage: Eukaryota > Metazoa > Chordata > Aves > Passeriformes > Pycnonotidae > Pycnonotus > Pycnonotus jocosus. Next base: position 453,764 of record VWYP01016660.1, on the reverse strand, counting down.
ATTCAAATTTTGCTTGAATTGCATTATTAGACTAAACACAGGCTTATCCAGTGCTGTCTCATCTATAGTCTTTTTGGTAGTGCTCAATCATACTGCTCAAGCTTTGTTTTTGATGGAGCTATTCAGTGATCCAAGACATAAGCAAACAGTTTGTGTAGGTGGTCCAGGGTTTCAGTGCATAATCTGTCCTGTCTTACTTAGGGATATAGAAACTGTAGGAATCCAGAAATACTGCATTTACATTAAGAAGTTGTGACAAATTTCTCTGGGAAAACCTCTAGCCTTTGCAGACTTTGGAGTAGGGAACTGAAAATGGGCAGATGGCACAGGTTTTCTTCTTCGATAGGAAAAGAAATCAATAGTCCTTAGAAAATCTTGCCAGTTTAGGTCAATTTCTAGAATTCTAAAAGCTTGCACAGATAGAGTAGATTTGTTTTTGTAACTGAAATCTTTGAAATGAATACAGTGAATTTTTAAATTGAATGCTTTTGAAGTCTTGGAGGAAAGAATGAATAGAGAGCAGTCAGAAAAAGGGAACTAGAAAGGAACAAGTTTCAGGACAACAGACTGAGACAGTACTCACTAACTCTAGAGATCATATCCAACCCTGGAAGCAGAATAGTCTTTCCCTTGTTCCACCTCCATTTGATTCGTTTTATTTCTATTAAAACTGAAACTATTTTATTTTATACAAACTACCACTGAATTTGCCACAAGCAGTCCTGACTGTGTAGCAGTAACCCATGGGATTATGAAGACAAGGAAAAGTTGCTCACAGATAATTCTCTGCAATTAAAATACCTTCTACAGAGTTAGAAAACTACTGTATTGCTTTATTTTCAATTAAATTTTTAAGAACTTTTATGCAGAATTTTATATTTCTGCATAAAGTGTTGGTCAGTTTTGGCACACCTGAGATCTCTTTTCTAAGATCCATTCCTTTCTCAGCTGGACAACACAGATGATGTTATTTCAAATGAAACCTATTTATGGCACAGTTGATGCTTGTTTTCATTGTGACAGATATTTTTTAAAATTATTTCATTTTCACCATATAATCTTCTTTATATAACCTGGAAATAGGGAGGTTTTAATACGGGTATCTTGTAATAGTAACTTTAAATGCGTAATCTTGGTTTTGATATTTGCATTTAAGCAAAGAACTCAACTGTGAACTACATAGTAAGGAGGGAGACTTGTGTAGATTGTTTAAGTTGTGTAGATTGCATGTTTTTCTTCTGTTCACTGTCTCACAATTAAATGTTCCTTCTTTTACAGACAAATAAAGAGGCACCTGCATGGTACAAGAAACTGCAGAAGAAAACATCACCATAGTATTTTTCCAAAATTATTCAAAATAATCCTTTGGGGAGTTTTCATTAAGTAAAGTTATTTTCACCACAATGATGCCTATTTTACTATAAAAGCAAACAAGTGTTTTGGTTTTAGCTCTTTCTTTTTTAGCTGTCAAATAATCTTATGCTTCATAAAATAATTTCTAGATCTGTTGTGAATAAAATGTGTGAAAATGATGCATGCAATAATTTTACTAAGATTTATTTGGATTTTAAAAGATAAATAAACACTAGTGTGTTGTACACATTTTAATCTGAGCAGTTAAAGGACGTATTGTTCAGAGTGTTCAAATTAATGCATTTTTCAGCCTTTTTATATTCTTTTTCCTGGACCATGTGTTTCATTCCACATTCCTTGCAACTATTCTGGCTAATGGAAATTTTCAAAATATATTAGTATCAAACTATATTGTACTTTCTATGAAGGAAATTCATGTCAGCTGGAAAAAAAATTCTTACTGGCCTTGATTTGTAGTTTATCACTTGATGTCATTTGTACAACCAACCAGGCATTAAAAACACTTTAAAGAAGCAATAAAATACATCTTAATTATCAGCACTGATACTTAATGGGCTAGACAGTAGTGTTGTTACATCAATGTAACAATAAAAGCAGAACCATGATGGCTGAGGACTGTAGAGTGTAATGGGGATATGGGTAACTTACCATATTTAATTGTATGAAAATAAGCTCCAAAGTCCAAGAACATATTGTTTATTCCACTCCACTATCTACTCTGACTATATAAAAGTTCTCTAATTTTTGAAAGCATTCTTGGCTGCATATAGTACATTTCTATGTATAACACAAATATAGATCTTTTAAGTACTGCATACTGAAAATATTGCTCAGATTTCACTTAAGAGAAATCTCCTTCTTCTTAACACCTTTTTCCTTGACAATATCTCTTAAATTGATTAATTTTGCTAACCTGGACATGAACAGTAATCATTTACTATATAATACTGAGCTATATCAACCTTATGATTTCCAGAAACACTTTTCTTCATTTTCCAAACAGTTAAAGCACAGTAGTACTTCCTCTGCTCCAGGAAAGCTTCAGTTTCCTTTTTTTTTTCCCATTTCTTGTTCTGAGAGAACAAGGTAAAAATGCTGGCAATTGTACATCCCAGGTTTAAAATTATCATTCTGTGAGTGAGGGAGGCCAAGTGTGTAGACAGAGGTGACAATCTTTTTAAGACTAACTGCTGTTCACTGGGGAAAGAAATCATACAAACTTTTGGGTTCACAAACCTTCCGTACAGTCATTTCTGAATAACTGGTTTTCAGAAGTCTAAGTTTTATCTAACATCTATTTTTATGTGACTAGAATCCTTAACTTTTATTTTCTATGAAACAGCTGCCATATGCCGATATTAATTTTGTAGATTGTAATGTATAATCATACATTATATGATTTGGTCCCTAGCTGAACTTCCCATACTATTCTGTTTGTCTGTTATCAGTGAATAATTAATAAATTGTATTATCTAAAAGGACTGTGAGCTATTTTAGGCAAGATACTAGTTGGAATCTTTAAGTATTTACGGTTTGTTTTCCTCTGGTGTCTTTATAGACAAACTGGTGAGATTAGATACAGACTGTAAGGTGGGTGACACGCTCACCTCAACCAAACATGATCAACAATGCCGTGTCCTGCTGGAATAGTGTCATCCCTTGGCAAGTCCACAGACAATACCAGATTTGAGAGAGTAATCTATACACTGGAAGGAAAGATCTCATAGGATCTCAACAGGTTGCAAATTGGGTCAACAAGAACTGCATGAAGTTCAACAAAAGCAATTGCAGCCCCATGTTCCAGGATGTAATAACCTCATATGCCAATACTGCTGCAAAGCAGCTTGACAGAAACCGACCTTAAGGTCCCAGTGGACAACAAATGGAATATGAGTCAGTGATGTTCCACCCAGCCACATCCTGGGTGGTTATTACTAACAGGACAGCCAGCAGATGCAGGGAAGTTGTCCTTCCCTTCTGTTTGGCACATGGGAGGTCACATCTGGAGTCTTGCATCCCGTTTTGGGCTTGTTCAAGAAAGGCATTGGCATATTGCAGTGAGTCCAGCAGAGGTGCACCAAGATGGTGAGGGGCTGAAGCACCTGATGTAGAAGGAGAGGTGGAAAGAACTGGACATGTACAGCATTAATATTAGAGGACTTACGGGAGGAACTTGTAGTCTCCAACTACCAAATGGGATGGTACAGAGACAAGACAAGAGAGCCTGACTCTGAGCTTAGAGATGCACAGCAATAGCGTAAGAGACAATGGACAGCAGATGGAGCACTAGAAAACTCGATCAGCTATTATGAAAAATGCTTTTACTCTGAGGATGATCAAATACTGGAACAGGTTGCTTAGAGAAGTGGTGGAATCTTCATCCTTGGAGATATTGAGAACTCAACAAACTCCTGAGCAAACTGATATAATTGGACCTGACTTTCAGATAGACTAGATGACTGATTTTCAGAGATCCAATTAAATAGCTCTGTGGCATTATTCCTAAATAATCTGATACCAAATAGTGACATTAATTTACTTTGTACCATCCAAAAGGCAAAATTCTGTTTAATTCTTCCATGGAAATGCAATACACAGGAACATTTTTACACTTACTTTGCATTGTAAATTTCTGTGTCCTCCAGGCAGCCTGATTTTCTAAGGCTGACAGAAAATTAGGCTGATTTTGTGGTGAAATTTTACTGATATTTAAATAGTTCTTCAGATGACAAAGTGACTTATTCTGTCAAGGGTTGTGGTTTTTAGGGTTTTTTTGTAATTATTAACAAGGTCCATCTTTAAATGTGCAAAAATAATTTATTAGAATATACTGATAACACACAATGCTCTTGGTAAATTCTTGTGATACATGTGATCCTTGTATAACGACCCTCAATGCGTTGGGGTATTTTTATTGAAGACTATTTTTCCTGAGTCTTCACTAGACTGCAAGGCTATAAATAATTATCTAGGAGGAGACCTTCTGAGCTTCTCATGAGAAAGCTAGAATGTCACTTAAATATAACCATTCAAACGTGAGATGCCCTACAGCAAAAATTAATGAAGCCTTTTGCTCTTCATATTATGAAAAGGCTCAGTTGCAGTACCTGTATGGCACTTTTACTGATGTTCTTTCCCACAAACATAGTTGTCGAATGAATTATTCCAAAATTATTCTTCATGGTCTTTGCAGTTTCCTATTGTCACAGGCCTTGTGTCAGTGATGTGTGAGTCAAAAATAATGAAGTAAAGAGAAATTTTGAAGGGTAGTCATGCATGTAAGCAACTTGTGACTGAAGTGCCCAACCCACATAATCATCTTCAGTTCCTCTTTTTCAAACCAAAGGGAGCAAAGCCAAAAAAAAATCTCTATCCACTATTACATTTCTTGGTACATTAAGTAGGTGTTACTTAAGTGATAAGTTTCGTAAATACATGGGTTGAACAGGAAAGAAAGAAAGACAATGCTTGAGAACAGGTTAGGATTTTAGGAGTTTTTTAACACTCTAATTGCTTTCTCACCTTTCTGTCCCTTGTTTGAAGCCAAGAAGCTGTAGTGCATCAGGTTGATCTCTTGTTTGAGGAAAAAATTGAAAACATGATTGCTTTTATAATAAGGACCTAAACTTTCAAGGCTTACTGCTGAATCCTGTGGTCATAATTCACTGGCACTGTAGTTTCTAAGTATTTCCTGTACAAAGAAATAATATGCCTTTTGGATTTGTAGTCTTCATTTCTTTCAAGGCTTTCTTTACAAAACAGCAACAAAACCTTTTAAAAGAGGAATGTCTATGAATTCAGATATTAATTGAGAATTTATCAGTATTGCTGGGATACAATTTCCTACCTCTTACACATTAGCCATTATTTTCTGTTTCAGTTACACTTTTTTATGATATCTAGTTCCAGCAAAAAAAGAGGAACACTTAAATCTATTAAACCTCTGACATCTGCAAGATGGTCAAGCAGAATTCTTTTACTCCTGGTAGGCATTCATTAACTTGAAAGATGTGATTCAGAGAGCATGACACTGTAGAAACAAATTACTACCTTTTGAAGAAGTATTTATGTTATTATGAATTTGTGTCTCAATCAATTGTCAGTCTGTAGCACATTTACATGAAAACAGATTTATACACAACAGCTTGAGTCTGTAACATCCTGTCATCTTTCAGGGTTGTGCTTATTAGGGAGGTCTACTGAGGAAAGCATTCCTCTCCCTGTTAACATTACATTTAATAGATCATCTGCCAGACTTCTTACTGAGTCAAAGAAATGTATCCCTGGTATTTTGTTATACCAAAGAATATCGAGAATCTCTATTCATTCTCGACCTTTGCAAATGAAACAAGTATCTCTAGAAGATCAAGTTTTGCTTAGTGTCTTTGGGCAATATTATCCCCTTCTTAAATTCCTAGGATTGATTGGGAACTCTTGACCTTTAAAACGCATGCTTCCGCAGCTTAATTAAGGCAGTTACACTTAGGGTATTTCAGACTGAAGCTGGGCCACAATCGGCAGCAGCAGAGGGTGCCAACTCTCAAGGGACAGCATCGTGAGCAGAAATGGACAGCACTTGGGAATTGTGCAAGAGTGAGTGGCGAGTGCTGCAGAAGCTTTTAGCAGTAGAAGTAGGTAGGGTTCTTCATAGATGTTAGACCCTCTGCAGCTCTTTTAAGCCCTCTGCTGACAGCATAAGAACCACAAACTTTCTTCCACAGAGTTCCTTTTGTGGAGTTCGCTGTGTTTCTTTCCTCACTGATAAGTTTTCCATAACAGTAAATACCTGTGGTTTTTGTTTATTGGTTTTTCTTTTAGAGAGAGAAAGATGTCTTTTTCTCAGGACGTTTGAACTAGGTTTTAAAAAAATGGTGTATTTCAATCAGCTTACCCCTTAAAGGATGAAGGGGACAAAAACTCCCAGCAAATTTCATCCTCATGAAAGAAGCAAATGGCAGAAGTATTAAATGTAAGAAATTAGGATTGATCATGCAAATAGCTTTTACTCAAAAACTTGCATGTTTCACAGACTATGTGCCCTTTTTGAAGATACTACAGAAATAACCACAGTAAAAGAGAATGCCGCTTTGACTGTAGCAATAGAATCAACTTTCTTTGACCATGAATAATTGAAGTCTTTGTGTTAATGCTCCTTTTAAGGGAGTAGTGGATCAGTAAATGTAACTTAATTGCAGGAAAAGTCTTATGGATGGAATTTATGACTGTATTTCAATGAAAGTCTTTTCATTTTTCCTTCTGGTTCAATAGAAAAAGGATTACTTAGATTATTCAGTGTTGCAGCTGAAACTGTTAGCAATTCCCAGTGGTCCTGTTTTTTGTGATTTTAGAGATACATATTGTGGCATGCAAGACTTGCTTTCTTATTCAGTTCTTTAGAAGAATTTGTTTCTTTGTGCATTATTGTTAGGTAATGCTTGACTTCTGCAAGGGAATTTATATATGCAGTGTATATGTGGGTTTTAAACAGGATTGTTACCTAAGTGCAGTGGTCCTTTTTAGAAAAAAAAAGAGTTGAAAATATGCTGAGCTCTCTCTGAGACCTTGAGAGAGGGTTGATTCTGTGCCCAAGCTTTCTCTCGCTCCCCATTGCCCATACAGGGCCAAGGATACAGGAGACCTGTCACTCTGTTTCACAGGACTGTGGTTTCCAAGCAGTGTAAACACAGATTCACACATTGTCATCCGCAGCTACATGTAAGACGTTCACAAAAACATTAGTATCACTCATCTCCTTCGTGGTACTGTGGGAAATCTAAGCAGGGGAAAAAGTATTTTGGTGCAGCCTATTCACTTGCCACCTTTTCCTTCCTGGTTAGCATATAAATAACATTTAGCATGTCTTCATTTTTGGACATTGAAAGGGAAGCAGCTTGCAAGTCCTGCAAGGATGGCTAAGTCCTTTTTTCATATATTTCAGACGTGTTCTGTGTTCAGGTACTGACCAGACAGCTTCTAAAAGATCATTGGGCACCACTTCTTTCACATTAATCTTTGTTTTACAAATTTATTATTTAAATACTAAGTCCCCAGAATCCACTCCGTATTTATGAGTAAAAGAGTACGTGCCCGAAAGTAAGAACAAGCAATAAAGGGACTAATATGTCAATGACTTGAGTCTTACTGAATTAGCACATTCCTTGTCATTTTGTGTCATTTCTTTCATTATTGCAGTAATTAACATTGCAGAATTGCATTTGTGCCATTCAACAGAGCATGGAGAACAATAACAGTGTTTACCAGCAGCAGGAGGGAGCTTACCTTTCTTTCTCAACCCCATAAAATCTCTGCAGGCTAATCTCAGTGTGCAGCCAGGGTGCCCTCCTACACAATGGAGACTGTCTGAAACTTCCCTTAGGGAAACCTGAGTGAGCAGATTAGATCTCTTGTCCAAGAAAGCCAAATATCCAATCCTATGAAACATAGCGGGTTTTCATTCTGACACACCATTTCACATCTGGGCAGGCTGAAACTTTTGTCAAATAGATTTACACTATGATAGTAATTCTGAGATAGCTGAGTGATTTAAAAACAAGTACAGAGTATTTTCAATCCATTAAACTATGTGAAATTACAAAGAAACAAAGTTCTTATGTTTCCAGCTGCAGCAATATCAAGAAGTTTTTATAATACAGTATTATTTTGTAGCTGTAAATTGAAATATTATATATAAATACATATACATTTTTAACATTTAAAGTTAAATTGTTGGGGTTTTATTTTTTTAATACAAAACAAAATTTTTTTTTGCGAACATCTATGTTTTAAGGTGCTTCTGGTAATGAGTTAGATGCCAATAAAGTATATTGAAATTAATTTTATTTTAAAATACACTATAGTGTTTTTACACTATAGTGGGTTTTTTAGATTTATTACATCATCTTCATGGATTTGTCTGATCTACTGTACTGGCTCAAAGAATTGTCAGATTCATGACAGAAAGGTGCAAACTCCGCATGGGCCAACAGTGGACAGCACCCCATTTACTGATTTAAATGACAGTCCTGATTTTCATAAAAATATACAGTATCTTTGACAGGCAAACTTCCAGATTCAGTGGATGTTTCTGGAAACAGGGTTACCTGATCCACCTTCTCAGCTTTATTTGCTGTTGTTCTTTCATGTAACAGGTTTTCTGTGTTCTTATCAGTTCTATGTAATTTCTGAAAACATAAAGATGTAACTATGAGGTTCTCCTGCTTGGGTGCCCCTCAGCCTTGGAGGTACCAAAAGAAGTGATGTGCTGGCATTCTCAGGAATCACCTTGTCTTGTCCTAGTCATGGCACCGCAAAGTCCTACTCTACACAGAGAGACAACAGCTCTAACATTGCTTCACTCTTATGAAATACCAGTTATTGGGTTTGGAATAGGAACAAGTGGGATCCTGAACATGGATTTATTGGAGCAAGAACTGGAACTCCATCTGAACAAACATGGTAAGGCTATTGGCTTAACAGCTTTATAGCTGTTATATTGCTTCCATAGGAAACTCAGTAGTATACCATTTTCCTCAGGTGATGGATAGTGTTCATCCCTGCTGAGTGTTCACAGAAGTTCTCTTTGGGTAAGATGATAATAGGGGCATTTCTGAAGAAATGAGTGACCTTGAAAGAAACTGCTCAGACAGCATTCAGAGTTTCCAGTCTATTGGCTTGAGGCATCTTCTACAGACTGCATAAAGGTCCTCAGTACAGTTACAATACTGTACTTGATATACACCTCTTCCTTCTTAATTTTCTAATGTCTGCTCTAAAAATACCATTTTCCTAGTTTTTATTTATCCCATTCTTAAGCACCTGACTCTATGAAATAGTAAGAAACCTTTGGCAAATATTAGAGAGTATGAATACTGTGACTACTTGAACAGTTGACTTTGCCAAGGGTAGAACTTTTCAGCTGTATGTTGCCAGTTAGGTCCATTTAATCCAATAAAACAAATTAGGGCCATAGCATCTGATGGAGGGTGGATATTTAAAAAACACAATGTTTTAATATTCAGTAATTGTAGAGGAGAATTCCTAGGTTGCATAATTCAGTGTGAACATACAACATCATTGGCTGTTTTGTTATTACTTAGCTTTCTGTGAGCACTGTTTTCGCTCCTGCATTCAGAGCAGAGGGAAGTGGACATTGCATCACCTTGTGTCTCAGTGTGATATTTTTGAGAAAACACTGACATGAGACTAGTTTAATAGTACCACAATGTCCTTAGGATAAAGAACATAGAGCTGGTTTTGATATTCTTAAATTAGATACCAGGAAAGTTTATTGCCACTGCTTCATACTATAAATAACATCACCTGGATTGGAAGTGCTGCAATGGATCATTGCAAAATGCTTCTGTTGACAGAACCCAGTGGACCAAGCTGGTCTAACCTACTATGATTAATTATCTCATAGGTGAATTTCACTATCTTCAAGTAGTTGTTTTAATGTAAGATTTAAAACAGCTGTGATGGATGAAGATGGTATTGATGAAAGATAGTTTGTGCTTCTGCAACCTGTTCTGTTCACGTGGTCTGGCACGCAAAGCAAAAGGAAACCATGAACATGAAGCAAAAACAAAAGAGGTAATTTCTTCGTCCCTTCCACTTTTACTTCTTTCATCAGTGAAGTCATATCTGAATGCATAACTTAAAATTAGAAAAACTGTAATACTGCATGGTAAAACACTTTAAAATATGTAGAAGAAGATGTTTATCCTGGCCCTGACTAAATGCTTGTTTTAATACTAGTTTGTTTCTCTTGTGCACTAAAATCCAGATTTTTTTTCCACATTACATGTAGTTAAGTCTTGTCTTATGGTGATTTGTACCCAGTAGCATGTGCCAGATTTATCAGTCATTAGGCCCTACTCTTGAAGTGCACAGGAACAAGGTTTTCTAATCATTAAAAGAAGCTTTTTGTTACTCTACAAAGGTATCAATATGCAATCTAGAGGGAAAAAAGCCTTGTTTTGTTAAAAGATTGAATCAACTTTTCCTCTCCTTTATCTTATTTATATCTTTCAGGCAGCACAGGGATTAAGACATGTTGTTAAAGTCTTGCCTCATCCCATTTGCCACATTACCTCCGAGTTCGTGCGTAAGCGGGCTCTGTAGCTTAACTAAGCATGTTGTGAACCGGTCAGGTAAACGCGTTTGAAATGAGCTGTACCTTCATGAGCAGCAGTTTTCCATACCACAACACAATAGGCATACACCAAACTTCCATTAAGTCACCCAGCAAGAATACTACTTACAGGTCAAATGTGAACATTCTAAAACATTTTTTTTCATCTAGAGCTGTTCTAGTTAAAAAAAAAAATTAACAAAGCATCATTAAAATAGAGAAAGGTTTTTATATTGGTCTCTTGTTCTGAAAGCAATTATTTTTTATTTACTTTCTTTTATAATAATTCAAAAAGCATTTTCAAAAATTATGAAAAAAACCTTTAAAATATTAGTGGAAACTAGCTAAGCTGGTTGTAACATATGATTGTAAATTAAATGTCTCATTTTGAAAAACAGTATCCTTTATTACCTAAATAAATTCAAATCCTTAAACTAGGTGCAGAATAAAGCTGTATTGAATATTATACTAAATATTTTGTTGCATCCTTTCCCAGCATGTTTTGTAGAAAAAAATCTGACACTTGAAACTGAAGTTATGAGTACCAATATGTTAACAAAGTGTTTCATGTTTTCCACCCCCAAGAAATTATTTATTTCTTTTGATCAGGTTCTAAATATTTTCAAATAGGCAAGAAATAATAAAAGGGGGGAAGTAACATTGTATTAACTAACTGCTTAACTGTGTTGAATATTATTTACCATAATCTATTACTTAATATATATCTGAGAAATTAAAAACATTCTAAAGGACTTTGAATGCTTCTGCAGCTCCTGGGAATAGTATAGTTAGCAAAACTATGGTAAGATATGTAATACTGTCCTATGTCATTAGATATTTCCTCTTCTGTAACATTTGATTTGACTTTTTTAATGGACATCTTATGTGACTTATTTGAGAAGAGAGCTATTTCTGTGTGCCAGCAATCTGATAGACATATGTCACTTCTAAGTCCCTACTGTGAAGAGATATTTGAGCCATCACCGAGAGCCACTGTCATTTTTCACCTATCATCTTATTTCTAGATTGTTGCAGTGTTGGCAAATCTGTCACTTTCTGGCTATGCCTTACCTAGAGTAAATGCAACTAAACTGTGTTTAGCAACTGTGAGGCAGTTGCTTCCTTGATGGAATGAGTACCTCATGAGGCAAACAGAAACCTCGAAAGGGGGTGCAGCTGTGCCTTTTCATTACACTACCCACTTAGAAATACAGGCATTTCCTCATCCAGCAAGATGTTGTCACCAATTTTGTAAGCCTCCAAGTGAACAGAATATAGGACTCATGTGCAGCCACATTTTATCAAAGCTGATCAGCTTCCTCGTAGGGGAGAACTGGAGTCTCTGAGGTTGGCAGCCTTTGGTTCATTCATCTTTCTTATTGGTCAGCTTGTGATGGTCACTAAACACAAGAGATATCCTGATGAGTTTTTAGCTTCAGTAGTGAGTTCAGATACAGTCTCTGATTTCTGGAATTTTGATGATCATAGTTTTAAACATTTTCATCACAAAATGTTGAGTGTGTACTGTAAATCCTCTTCTATGGAATGATTGGGATGAAAAATCAAACCCACCTTCCTAAGTTTTCTTGGGAAGCACCTTTCCAACTCCTGACTCACCCTTTCACTGCAACCTGAGGTATGTTTCTGTAATCTCTACTTTGCTGTTACTCTACTCTTCTGTAATCTCTACTTTGCTCTACTTGTCCCTCCTGACAAGTGACATCCAGGTAGCCAGCTGACTTACAGAAAGATGTTTAATGTATCTTCACACATTAAGTGAGGTCAAACCTCACTTAGTCTTGAGGCAGATGCATAGAAAATCAGTACTTGCTGTTGACAGTTTTTTTGAAATTACTTGTTTGCTCCTAAATTTCTATTCAAAATATGTCAACAATTGAGTTACCAGGGTATTTTGGAAAATGCTAATGGTCACCTGAGTTATTACTCTATATTATTAAGCAAGTGAGAATCCTATGGTAATATTAATATCCTCTGACTGACTGAAAATCCTGCTTTTGCTGCTGCAGCAGCTGTTTCTGGTTGCAGAAAGGCTAGTTCCTTCCAATTGTTGAGGGTTTTCCTCCCCAAGGGCATACTGTTTAGATAGACAGGAGATGCTACCTAATTCTTTCTGCTCCTTTGAGCTAGGGTGGCTTTGCTGCACAGATCATGGAAATGGACCAACAAAACTGCATTGCCTGGTTACTTTAATTGGTAATTCCTGAGCCATGCTGCACATGCCATGAGTGCTCTGTAAGCTGCATCTGAATGATTCACAAATACTAACAAGAAAGATCCGTCAGACCACAAACAATGATAGTGAAGCAACCTCACCATGGGAGTCTGATCAAGATTGAAATTGTCTAGATTTAACTCCAATCACTCAACCTCCAACCTTGGTACATCTTTATACAATAGCTCAAAGAATCCATTTTCATTTTCTGTTCTATGTAGACGTCCATACTGCATATAAGTTTTAAGTGTGTGCTGTAAAAGTCCTTCTGAACAGCTGCCAGTCTGTGAGCTCGTGCTCTTGAACTACTAGGACTCCTCAAAATATAACCAAGAAAAACAAGTTTCCTGGTGCCAATTTTAAATTAATTATATAAGGTTTTGTCATGATTTATTATTATTATTAATATTTTTTATTTATATGTTTATTTATTTAAAAAATAAAAGGAGGCATAAGGACGGGGTCATAAGTAGAAAAGACTGAAAACTGCATTTTTCAAATGAGCACCTCAGTTAGCTGCACGGTCCATCCAAAATTCAGGTGTTCCAAAGGAAGCAGTGTCTGCCTCCATCTTGAGGGGCAGCTGTCTCCTCCTGCTCCACAGTGAATATTCCAATAGACACTGCAAGTGCATGCAGGCTCAGCAGCCGAAGTGTGAGGGACTGACTGCAGCCCAGCTTGAGCTGTGGATGCTGGAAAAGATTGGGCACTTCAGTGAAAGAACCCCACAAGTTACTGTATAATAGCTCTACAAGGTTCACCTTAGATGTTTAGGCACCTGAGATTTGTATCTTTCTTGGCCATCTGAGGATCGAGCTAACTAGCCATAATTAAGCCATGAACCTTTTCATGTTTTCATATGTATCTCTACTGAAATGTATAGTTTAGAAGCACCCCACAGACCAAGGAATTTGTTGTTTCAGTAGACAGATTTCCCACCTTCATTATTTATTTTTGCCCCACACTTAATCTCAATAAAATTGATCTACTATGTTTTCTTTTAGAAAAGCAAACAGCTTGTTGTTAAAAACCAATCAGTGTCCCTCCATGAGACCTTATACACCAGCCTGGCAATATTCCATTTGCAAAAAAGTTGAGATTTGTCAGTTAGGAATTCCAGTCAAAAATGTTGAGCTGAATCTGGTGATATACTTTGCAAAAATGTATTTTCCATAAACTCTGTTATATATTGTGACCAACTTTATCCAAAGGTAATTCATCAAAATCTTCTTTTTCATTAGTGTATACTGAGTGACTTATCTATTTTAATAGATTCACATACTGACTGTTCACATTAAGCTGCTCAAATTAATGTCACAGTGCAAGTGCATAATTAGCTACATCATTTAACTTACATTTTCTAAGTACTGGTTTTAACTCTAGCTTTCTTAACAGAATTCTGGAACATGTCTCATCAAACAATTACTGAATATCAATCCTGAAAGCTCACTGATCATCTTTTTTAAAATTCCTGGTGTGAAGTTTTCCAGACATGCTCATCTGAGACCGTAAATAGTAGCTGGTTTAATATGCTCTTGAATTACTGTTGAAATGTAAAATATTTTGTCATTATATGATAGAAATATATTTACTTATCTTTCCTCAAATGCAGCACAGAAATATCTAGTATGTTTTTTTCTCTTTGCTTATCAATAATTCTATATCATTTATCTAAAAACAGACAATTGTTAGACTTCTTAATACATTTCATGGACCTTTTTTAATTTTTTTTTTCAATGTGGGTCATTGACTTCTTAGGCATCTTTCTCCGTGTTTTGTTTTGGTTTTTTTTTTCCATAATAACTGCCATCAAAGTTATATTTGCTGTTACTCGTTCTTTTCCCAGCTGTTGAGTGTCTATAATTATAACTGCTTTAAAAATGCCCTCTAAAGAGGCAGAAGGCAAGGGGTTGTTAGTTTGAGGAAGAGATGTTTTGACTTCCATGGGATTGCAGACTTTCAGGACTGCACTCACCTCACTCAGCCTACCATTTATTTCAGCTTTGTCTAATGTAAAATTTGCCCACCTTAGATACAAGACTGTTTGAGTACAGATATAGCTTAGTTTTAGGGCTTATGCAGACATTTGCACTAATAACATGAACTCTCCTGCCTCACCCCTAAGGGTAGAGCTCCATGGCACACTAAAATTTAGGTTTCTACACTTCTCTGAGTGGGGCAGTTCAGGTCCCACAGAGAACATAACCACACAGGCTCCTTAGCTCCTCTGAATAGCCAAATCTGTCTCTCAAGGCCTCTGCACTTCTCCAGGATCACAGCAAGCAGCATACTGTACCCTGCAGATATTGGCCTCTAAGGGCTCCAGAATCTTCTCTGAGCACCTCACAAGCAGTTTATTAAGGAGCTAATCCTTTCTTCCCCTACTTGAAAGAACATAGCATAAGAAGTGAAGGAATCTTTTCTGACCACATCCCTTAATTATTTTTTCTCTCAACATCACGATTTAGTTCCAAATGAGCATTCGTTGCCTGACCTCATTATGCTCCTAGGGATTGCTAACCTAGAAGCTCATTGCTTTAATGCCCTCCTAGCTTGTCCAGCCAGACCATTCTCTCTGCCATGTCCAAGCCTGTATAGGCTCTATCTTTCACCTGGCAGACCAGTATTTCACAAAACCCAAACCACTCTCTACTACGTTATTTCTCTAATCAGGAGATTTCAGCCAAAATATACAATTATGGCAGCTTCACAGTTAGAATTTGTTAACAGATCCTTAGCATAAACATTCTGGAGCCAAAAAGTGCTTTCTTTAGTAGTAAAAAATGTGGGTTTGTCTCATATATTCAAGTAGTTAAAACACCACATAAGACCACCTATTGCTAACAAGCATTACAAGCATTGCCAACACTCTTTGCTCTTTTAAAGCAGGCAGCCTCTGCGTTGGACAGGGGAAGTGGAAGTAAAGAATGGTGATGGCTCCCACTAAACTTCCAAGTAATGGCTAAACCACCTTTCCAAAAACTGTGAATGTTATTTTTAAAGTACATTAGAATTTTAATTAATCTTGTCTAATTACCCTGCATGTACAGATTTCCATCTGCTCTAGTTGTACATAAATAATTAAATGACATGCTGAAGGAGCATGTTGTTGTCATTTCTGGCCCTTCCGTGCACCAAGTCAGAGCTGAGCAGCTGTATGACAACGGATGAAAATACAGGAAAGACTCATCTCCTAAAGCTGAGTCAGTGACCTGTTGTTCTCAAAAAGACCTGTTGTAATAAACAGCCTCCAGTTCAGACATACACTGAACATACAGAGGTCAAAAAAAAATAAACTGGTAACAACAATATTTTTCTGCATTTTTTCTCGTCAGATGGGCTGAAAATATTTGAACGGTACCTGAAATCCAAGTAATATGAGGCTGTTTACCTGAAGTTAAGACTTCTTAAAATCTGGCTAAAGATTGGGTTTAGCTACTGAGTAACATGTCTTGTTCCCTCCAGACAGGTTGATGATTCTTAATCCAAGAATTCGAGTAATGAGCAGTTGAAGTTTCCATCTTGAAACATCTGTTCCACCAAGTCAGCACTGGCCTTGATAAATAGCAAATCAGACTGATGCATGCAAGTGTATACACACATGCTCAAGTTAAACTTGAGGGAAAATACTTGAACAGACCTCTGCATAGACAGATTTATATAATTAATCTGTAATTAGCCTTTGTACAGTGCAGACTGACTCAGGTCAAAACACAGAAAATGCAGACATGGTAGGATCTTTACCTGTTGCTGCAAAAAGTTTTTTCAAAGGTTGTTTGTGGGTAAGTTTACATACCTTTATTTAGTTGTCACAAACCTTCACTGCTATTTTAATTTACTCATCTTACAATGGAAGAAAAAATATGTTTAGCTAAAGGATAAAAACAAACCACAGGTACAACTGCATCTGCGTGCTTTTAGTAATCTCAGCAAACTTCAAACATAGCTTTAAAAGTTTGCTTAATTTTTAACTGTGCAAAACAAAACCTTGCATACATTTCTCATTTTATAAAGTCTGTACCAAGTTTTGCAATGGTGACTCTCCCTGAGCTTGTAGAATAAAGGAATGGTTTCTTTTTGCAGGTTTGTTATACTCTTTATATCCCAAAAAACTGTCAAATCCAGTTCTGGAGTCACTCTGTTGAGAAGGTTTCTACCTGATATGATGTGCCAATTCAATTTCATTAACAAAAATGCCAAGCTAGTTCAGAAAGGTACACACTTCACTCCCAGCAGAACAGCAAAAAAAGCCTGAGGAACTCCACTGGAAATTGGCAAGTTTGACACAACTGTCCTCTAGAGTACAGAGGGGGTTGGCAAAATGAAATCTCACTTTCTGTACATCCTTCAAAACAAAGCCTTGTCCGAGGGGAGCTAGAGGTATTTTCCTGATTGTAAGGCTTTGCACAGTAGAGCAGAGGTGGAACGCGATGACTACTGAAATGTCAAGAGGGGAAAGAAGTCAAGATGAAATGTGTTTTTACTCAAATGCCAGGCTGAAATAATTAAGGAGTGCCCTTTGTTATTTCAGCAGGAATATCCTTCTCTCCATATGGTCTATCACAGTATTTCTGGTAAACTGAAATGAAAAACGGGAACCAAGTTTGCCTTTCATAAGCAAAGCGAACACCTCTGTAAGCTAATCCTGAAACAGCAAGAGATAAAGGTACACAGGAATAGACTCATTTCATGATTTCCCACATTCGCTTTAGCAGAAAGTCACCCTGCTACATTCCTCCGTGTGGTGGTGCTGGATTATATAGTGCGAGTGGCATTCGCAGAGCCTGTCATGAGTTAAGATGGTACCTCATGGCTGGTGCAATCCTGTCTTCAGAGGAAAGTTAGCACGAGAAAAATAATGGCTTTCTTAAAGTAAAAGGATTGTGCTGGCTCTCTTTTGAAAGTTAAGAGGTAAAAAGAGAAACCATTTCTTCCCTTGGGGAGATAGAGTCTGATGAGTGGCCAGAAGTACAGACAGCTACTATTTTGCAAGAAGAAAGTTCATGCCCACTTCTATAGTAAATTTACGTGGAAAAAATGAGGTGGATATTTGCTGAATCAGAACAGGCCTCTCTATGTGCTAAAAGCTCCTGAAATTATAATCAGACATCTTCCTGTGGCTTTTAAGCCTGGCTTAGTTCAGCTGAGGTCCTTGGCTTTCCCTCACCTCATCATTATGAAACAACTTGTCCATGTCTTTCCAGTCCTTCCCTACGCCTCCAAACAACATGTGCAGATCCCCGTAACTCTGGCCCTATTCCTCCCAGGAGGACAGTGGGGCACAAGAACTTTTCCTAAGAGGTTTGTTGTGTGGAGCAATGAGTTAGGAAATCAGAGACCCTGTCTCCATCCTGGCCCCCCTGCTGAACTCCTTTGCTCCCAACCCCACTCCCACAAGGCAGTGCTCTGCTCCTCCACTGCCAAGCTCCCAACTGCCTGGGACTTGACATTTGTTCTTGTTTTCTCCTGTCTCCCCTAATGGGCATAGCACTACTAAGCGAATAGGAATGTACAGAACAAGAGAGTTCAAAGTAATTGAGTCTACATTCATTCAGAAAGCCTGGATCCCTGCCCGCTCAGAACCTGCAGCATTAACATAGTTTCAGAAAGTTTAACCCTTTTCCCCTGAACTTGGTGATGCTCTTTTGAGCACAGAGAGTTGCACTTCTCTTGCACTGACAGTGGACAGTGAGAACTGTCTTTCACATACCTAGCTCTAGGTGTTTACCAATCAATGCTTTATTCCTCCATTTTTTTTTCTCTGCAGGACAATAACTAAGGACCTTGAACTGTCATTTTTAGAAGATGCCCGAGGTCTCGTGTTGCAGAGGAATGATCACTTACCAAAACTACTAAACATGTCTGCCTGAAGTCTTACTTACACAAACAGGGCTGTGCTGGGTTAAAAACAGCTTGCTCGATTTTCTGCCACAAATTCATCTGTTAAGGTATAAATTCCCTTCTACAGTCTGCTAAATCAGTGAAGAAGTAGAAACATTCCAAAATTATATAATAATAACAATAATAATTTTTCATGATGATTAATTCTGAACAAACTCTCATTTCAATTTAATTTAGGAGATAACATTAGGTGGCCGCTTATTATTGACTTAAAATTTGTAAATAAAAATTATTTGTTCCAAGAAGTGTAAAATCTGATAACAATGGGAATTCTTGAAATAGCCTATCAAATATTTTTTTTCTGTTTGGATCTAAAAGTGCATTTAGACTACTTGTAAACTAAATAGTGCAGCAATATGTAGGTCAGATAAGCAGTAAACCTGAGCAGGAACAGGAGTCTATCTGACTTTCCTGATTAATTGTTAATGGTAGTAGAAAAGTCAAAATAAAAAATTACTCTTTAAAAATTATATAGTCTTTAGTCATCTTCCACGGATTGTTGCTTGACAAAGGACTGTAGGACCTAGACCATCAGTATCATGAAAACATGATGATGAGATTGGATTTATTTATCTGCAGCTCAGACCTAATTACACCCTTTCTAAAAAAATTAAAACACATTCAGAGATGCTTCTGAAAATGTTTAAAGTATACACAGAGCTTTACTCCGTGATACCATGCTAATTAACCTGCCAAAGCTTTTGCCAGGGCAGGCCCTTTATAAATGCATATATATAAAACAAAGCAAAAGAAACAAACAAAAAAAACCCCAACCAACCAAACAAAACTTTTGAAATTACCTGTTTAACATTCACTTAATCAGATGGAGAGAAAACATGCAAAGAAGGTATGCAAGTCTCAGAAACACTTCAGTTACTACAGCCACAGGATTCATATAAATGTCTGAAAGTTACCAGTACATGCACAACATCGGAGGCTGCCTAGTCCTATGTTGTGCCTGATCTATAAGAATTAGTTTCCAGACAGCAAAAGTGTAGTATTGCTAGTTTTGCACTTTTAAAGCTGTTAGAGAGCAGTTTATATTAAATTTGTCCTTTCAGATGGTCATAAACATAATTTGAAGCCTAACAGAGTTGGCATAGGGGACATGGGTATTCAAAAAGTGTAGTTTGAAGTTTAACCCTAAACTAGGGTTATGTGAAGGGCATTCACACAAAAACAAGACATGATTTTAAAATCTGGTTAAAACACCTGTTCCTATGCTTGACTGGGGAAAGAAATGCCATCCATGAATCTTCGGTAAAGGACACCGAAGTTGCATATTGCCTCAACGGGAATACGTGTTGATGTCGGATGGAAATGAGCCTGCACGGCTTTAAATGCTGCGCTGACGGGAGCAGCCGGATCTACGTTAGTTAATAACAAGCATCAAGAGGCTACATATTGCTAAACAGACAGTTCGTGTAAAGAAATGTTATGCTGAGCTCTTCCCTGGTTCTGTAATTAGCTTTCTGCATGCAGGTTCTGAGACATCCTACTCGCTGTGGACTGGGCGGCAAAGGGGAGGAGTGCCAGGTTGACCAGAAAAAAAAAAGCTTTTTTTACGTTTTAAAAAAGAACCTTGTCTGTAAATGATAGGGGATAAATACGGGAAGGGGGAGGTTGCCAACATTTCTGTGGATTCCCAGACTCTCTCTCTGCAAACCGAAGGCGCAGAGCTGACAGGGCTGGGAGAAAGGTGGAAAGTTTGTGCTTTTTTCCAAAGCTCTACTGCATGCTGTACTTTTCCCATACGACGTGAGCCGGTCGATGCTGCACGAAAGGACGGCGTCCCTTCTTTTTCTGCTTCAGTGAAACATGCGGTAGCTTAGCTCACCGTCCTGTGTCTACGGGGAAATATGCTTTGCGTCGAAACCACACTTCAAAACAAGTAAATAGAAACTTGCCTCATTTCGGGGAGAAGCGGGGGGAGGGCAGGGAGGGAAGAGAAGATTCAATTGTCGCTACCTCTTTCCCTCTACCCTTCTTCCTTGTCCTCTGCGCTATTTCTGTAAAATGCTGAAAAACTTCATTTTCAGTGTACGAGGGTGGGCGGGTGGATGTGTACTGCCGGGCTGGTAAGTATTAGCAGCAGGTTTCGAGTACGAGTTGCCTTCAGGACAAAAAATAATAAATCTGAACGACTGCCTTTAAAACCCTTTTGAAGATGAAAGGTAGGACAAGACAGTTGTTTAAAGTGCCCACATTAGCAGTGCTTCTTTACAAGACTATAAATAATAGTAAAAGCACGAGAGAAGCCTCGGCGGAGCGCCGCACTTGCTGAAAAAGCCGCTTCCACTCCGGGGCGAGCGCCGCGCCCGCCGCTCCTTTCCGGGGATTCTGCGCCGGGCACCGCTCCCCGGC
>VWYP01016660.1:322269-432098 GCA_013400435.1 Pycnonotus jocosus | reverse complement strand
GGCCGGGGCGGCGGGGGGAGCGGGGCTGCCCCCGCGGGTGTGTTGAAAGCTACAGCTGCTGCCTTCGCACTTGCCCGGCGGCAGAATTAGAGCGGCCGCCTGTCCTCCTCGCCCACGCAAGGAGTCATGTTCGGGGGGCGGGGGGGGGAGCACACGACACACTGGTAAGAGGGGACTTCCCAGGACTTTGTGCCTGTCCCAGGACGCTGTTTTGGAGCGGATCCGCAGGCAAACAGCTGGAGGAGCTAAAAGCGGGAAGGTGCCAACCGCAGCCGGGCTCCAGCCCGCTGACGGTGCCCGCTCCAGGGGCGGCTCTCCGCGCCCTGCGAGGCACCGGCGTGTCCCGGGTCGGCGGGGAGGGAGCCCCGGTGCCGGGCAGAGCTCTGTCGGGCGCTGCCTTTCGGTGGTGTCTTCCCTAACGAGTAAATAACTCCCCGTCTTCAAAGCGAGCTGCCCTCGACTCGTAAACAAGAGCTGGAAAAAGTAGCCTGGCATGTCAGGGCAGATCCAGATCAAAGGGACGGGAAGGCGGCTGTGTTTGTTTGTGGTGTTTACCGGGGGTCTTTGAAGAAAGGTCCTAAAATCCACTTTCGGGCAGAGTTGCTGTTTGTCAGCTGCTTTCGCTTGCGGGGTGCTAAACGGGTCTGGTATGAGCACTCTCTTGACAGGGCAGGGGGGAATGTAGCATTTGCCCACTGGAGAGTGCATGATAAATGTTTTGCCGATGACTGTACACCAGTAATGTATAGGGCTTCAGCCACCCACGGATTCCCTCGCACTACTGTGCTAAGAGGATGATTTTCCAGTAATTAAAGAGCTCTCCGAGAACCGAGGCATGGATAGGGACGTGTTTATCACACCATTAGACAATTATACACTGCATAGATTATTATTGGTTTAAGTGTAGTCGTGGAGACACTTTACACAAAGAGTACTCTGATGTAGTCAACTCGTCTCCTTTTTATTCGATATTATTAATAACTTTACACTTCAGCGTTGTATTTGTAATTAAATCCCGTTTTTCTAGGGATGAAAAATCATGGAAGTATGGAACATATATATGTATATATAAACATTATTTGAAGTATTAGTATTCGAATAGTCGGCTGAGGATGTGGCTTTTACAGTTAGCATTTCAAAGAGAAGCGGGTGAAACAGATAGGCAGTCACCCTGCTGGAGCAGTGAATTCCAGAGCAGGAGATCTGCAGATTAGGCACAGCGCCTGTCACTTCTGCGCCTCGCTCTGTCTTTTAGGCATAAAAGATGAAAAGTTTGTGTATGCTGAAACATCAGATCTGTCTTTATGTGTGAACACTTTGTACCCTGACTTTATCTCCTTGTCCTTGATGATGTTGATCAGTGTGCTGATTGTAAAATCAAGCAGGTTTTCATTAGTGTGAGCATTCATAACTTCCTCTGTAAGTGTCTTGCAGCTGGCTGAACAGTATTGCCTTTTATTTGCAAAGCCTCACATGACTTGGATGCCATCATTTTTCTTAGCTGGTAACAACTCATGTGGATTATGGTCTGTTTTGTCTTTGTAGACTAGATGTGAAATGGAGAAATACCTGGCACCTCAGCTCCCGCCCGTTCCCGTCATCCCTGAACATAAGAAATACAGAAGAGACAGTGCCTCGGTTGTAGACCAGTTTTTCACTGACAGCGAAGGGTTGCCTTACAGCATCAACATGAACGTCTTCCTGCCTGACATCAGCCACCTGAGAACTGGCCTGTACAAATCTCAGCGGCCCTGTGTGACTCACATCAAGACAGAGCCCGTCACCATCTTCAGTCACCAGAACGAAACTACTGCCCCTGCCCCTGCTCCCACGCAGGCCCTCCCAGAATTTACCAGCATCTTCAGCTCCCACCAAACTCCTGATGTGAACAACATTTTCATCAAGCAGGAGCTTCCTACTCCCGATGTCCATCTCTCCATCACGCCCCAGCAAGGCCAGTTGTATCAGCTCTTGAGCTCACCGGATTTAGACATGCCCAGCACCACTCCTCAGGCAGCCGTGATGGACTCCCTTAACAATGTCTCCATGCCCTCTGCCATGGCGGGCCTTAACACGCTCTCCTCGGCTGTTCCACAGACTGCAATGAAACAGTTCCAGGGCATCCCCTCCTGTACCTACACCATGCCAAACCAGTTTCTGCAGCAGCAGGCCACTTACTTCCCTCCTTCACCCCCAAGCTCAGAGCCTGGAAGTCCAGACAGACAAGCAGAGATGCTGCAGAATTTAACCCCTCCTCCATCATATGCCGCAACTATAGCTTCCAAGCTGGCTATTCACAACCCGAATTTACCAGCAACCCTGCCCATAACTCCCCAGAACATCCAACCTGTCAGATACAACAGGAGAAGTAACCCAGATTTGGAGAAAAGACGTATCCACTACTGTGACTACCCAGGTAAGCAATCTATGCCAGAAAATCCCAACTCTTGCAGTAAAAAAAAAAGGTGTGAAAATCATGGATGAGGTATGAGTGGTTTTCTTTAGCTGTGGTCTACACCTAGGGAGAACCAAATAGTTTTTTGTCCAAGTAGAATTTGTCTTCATTGTTGTTTTTTTGAGTGGAAAACTCTCACATTCTTTAAATAATGGGTACTCTTCATGTCATTTGTCATTTTCTTGGGCTCATTTTATCATGTTGCAAAATATGGGCTCTGTAGCAAATTAAAAAAAAAAAAATTGGCCTTTGCCAGTGTAAATCAATGTGTCTGTCCAGTATTCATGATGGAGCAGAGGCTCAGTTTGTCCAGGGCAGTACAGCTCTGTTTGAATTTTCTGGCACTGCAAGATTCAGCTGCCCTCATAAATCCGTTAAAACCATCTCTGAAAATTGTCTGCAGATGGATTGCCTTCTGCACTGAAGGGGAAGAGGGACCTGACTGTAAAGTGTGCCTCCATGTAGTACGTGATCCCAGATACAAGGCGTGCACACCCATTGTAGCGCAGAGAGAAATTGCTGCTCGCCCTTTACCAGCTCTTGGTGCCATATTGCCCGTTCGGTGTGCCATACAGTAAATGCCCAGTGGAGGAGTTGTGTTGAGCCCTGGGTGTTGATGACACGGAGTCTGGCTTGATCAGGTCCTCTTGGAAATTTAAAAAAAAAAATCCGCCTCTGCTAAGATGTTGACTTGCACCTAGCAGGTGTTGCTGTACATAGATTGTAGTAGCTATTGGCCTATATACTACATTACAAAGCAGTAAGTCGACCAGAAACATGCATGTTTTTCTCTTTCCTGTGTAAAACAACATATCTCTAGGAGTGTTCTATATAAAATTCTGTTTCTAATGGCAAAAATTATGCCAGAAAGTAGTAAGCTTAAATATATCCAGCTAGTACCCCAGCTCTGAATGAGGAAGTTTAAACACAGTGTGGAATGTTTCTGTTCTTCCTACTAAAGCCTCTTTGCTTTTTTTTGTTTTGTTTTGTTTTTCTGTTTCGTTTAGGCTGCACAAAAGTTTATACAAAATCTTCTCACTTAAAAGCGCACCTGAGAACTCACACAGGTATGTACATACTCGCTCTCTCGCTCTCTCTCGCTCGTCCGTGCCTGACGCGTTTTCTTGACAAAGCCAGCACGCTGGGTCTGCCAGCTTCTCCCTGTTTTCTCTAGAGTGGTGTGGACAGACTGGCAATTCAGCTGCAAAATATTTGAGGATTGGTCAGTGAGAGGTAAAATTAGTTTTATTAATGCAGTTTTGTTAAACCTCAATGGAACTCAAAATAGCTGACAGTGAAGTAGGTGGAAACTTTCAGTCTAAAATGCCATTAAAATGTTTAAAAAATTATTTTTTACTCCCCAAATAGTGAATTAAACATAGTAAAGATGTTCTACTTTTGAAGATTTTTCTGGGTAGATAGAATTTTCTAGCTTGTTCTTTTCTTCTGACCTTTTAGGATTATTTAATCTTAGAATTTTTCACAAACATCATGAAAATTCCCAAGATTTGTCCATTTACTTGGCATTAAGTGGGCTTTATTATTTTTTTGAAAGACAAGTGGTTCTCCATGTTTATTTTTTTTTAAAAAAAGTACATAATTTCAATTTTTAAAAATTGTTATTCTGTCAGGGAAAGACATTAAAATGAAGAAAGTTGAAAGTGTTAGTGTGTCACAGTTGTTTTTTGTACCCTGATCAAACTCTGTCGACAGAGGCAAGTCCCTGTTCCCGCGCTGGCGAGGAGCAGGGCTGGGGATGGTGTTGGTCAACCATGTGAGTGGCCACAGGAGCTGTGAGGGCTGAGGACAGTGGCTGGGAGGTGGAACTGCCCCAGATGCTCTCCCCAGGTGTTCACCTGCTGAGGCAGGGAGAAGAAGGAGAGAGTGAGACAAGGGAAAAAACAACTCACCACCAGCATGGCTGAAACTGTTTAGGACAGTTCTTTACTGGGATCTTGGTACAGAACCACTCATGCTAAATCAGTGAAAAACACGTGAAATTTTGTAAAGAAATTAAATGAAAGGACTGTGACTCCTGTTTTTAGAACTGGGTGTGAATCCCGGTTCTTTTATGCATGGGCTTAGAATCAGAGCAAAACATGAATCACAGTTCAAGCAGCTTTGTTATTGAAGCAGACTGTCAGCGCTGTGGCTGTGCCATTCAAGGACTGAGTTTTCTCCTAAGCTTAAATCAAAACTTGTCCTGAGCTATGGTCTAACAAAATGTTTCACTATCTCTGCGGAAACAAGACTTTCTGTGGAGCAGCTGTTATAAATGGATTGTTAGATTATTGTAAAGAAGTTGACTATGTCCAGGTTAAGTGTTACTAAGGAAATCTTGTTTTCAGAAATGAAAGTTACCTGTGTTGTACAGTGAAAAATTAAAAGCGAGTAGAAGATTATTGTTTTGCATAAGTGACAGACTAAACACCAACACTGTTAAAAATATTCTTAATATATAATTACTACTTACTTGCTAGCAGTAAGTTTAGTAAGAAAGGAATATTTTCATGAGGTTGTAAATCTGAGTAGTGTCAGAGAGTAGAATCCCCGTTTAATAAATAATCTGTAAATTTAAGTGTACGATTTCCCCTTGCGCACTTCAGCCAGGAACTAAATACCAGTTTTAAATATCTTGATTGCTATTACAAAATAACTAGGAAGAGAGATAAAAGCAAAGCTTTAGTCTAAACATTAACACTACATAGTCAGCATTGGAAATGAATGCTTTTCCTTTTTGAAATCAATTTGTATGTTTTTCTGTGCCTTGAGTAGTAATCACTTCAGGGTTTACAAAGTTAGTTCTTGTATGCATAGAAATACATACCTCGTTGCTAGCATATATTGCTTAGGGTCACTAATGTTTATTGTTGCCTTCACTTTTTTACCTAGAAATGTGGATAAATGTGTAGAGGTCAGAGGAGCTGATGTATTCATGGAAACAAGAATGTTGTTTTAGATAAAAATCTAGTGAACTTAAGCAGGTCTGTAATACAAAGGGTCTTCTGGGGAGGTGAATGAAGGGATAAACTGTCTAAAGCGTGCATTACATGCAAGAATGTGAGTCCGTATCCTGTTACCTGCAGTATTTCAGAGTTTGGATTAGTTAAACTCTCCTGAATATTCACTTCATACTTGAAGATTTCCAGCAGCGATTCTGATCTCTCCTTTAACATAGGCTTGAAATGTGTTTTAAGAGCCAGATCTCTGATTTAACATTTGATCGATTAAGGAATGCTAAAGTAAAGGGATGCAAACTTATGGAAACCTGTGAAGTTGCTCAGCCTTCCCCAAAAATGCAAGGGAGTCTTGCTATTGATCTCCAAAGGGATTGATGCCGAGGGCTAGATTAGAGGATCTGCCTCTGTTCATCCCATCCCCCCAGAATTGTGAATTCATACAGCACTAATAAATTTTGATTAAGTTTTAAAACATTTTTAAAGGACTTTGTGAAGCTTTTACCTTCAAAGTCTAAAGCAAATGTCATGTAAGCTGTTTTAATAAAGTTGTGTGTGATATTCTTTCAAATCCCTTCAGGGATAGCAGACCTGTTTATCTGGCTAAACCCGTTCTTTAGTAATCATGGACCACTGAAACTGTTCTCTCCTTATTCTCAGTTTCTTAACAATACCTTTTAAAATTGGCTGCAGTCTCTCTCATCCCAAGCAGTCCCTGCCCTTCTCAGCAATCTGTCATCTTAAAATAAAAGAGCCTGCAGCAAAGTTTGTCTGCCATTAAAAGTCAAGACAGACCTCATGGTTTTTCCTTTGTATTGGAAAATCTCAGTCTTTTCACAGTATTTATTTAGCAGCTTTTCTCTTCTGAAAGGCTTTCCCTGAGTTTAGTAGATGTTCTTTGAGAACAAGCCTAAGGAAAATGTTACTTTTGATAGATGGAATGTAGGCTGTAGTCTATTTTTTTTCAGTTCAGATAAGAACACACTGTCAGATTTTATAAATTACATCTAAACAAAACTATAGAAAATGGGCGAGAGGAAAATCTCATATATTTTTTATTCTTTGGTGTTCCCTAGCTGTTTACCTTACACCAAGTCAGGTGGTATAAAGTGATATAGTTATGCTGATTTAATGTAGTTACACTGGACTCTTGCTGTTGATCAGGAATCCAGTATTCCCTTTAAAAACTAAGATAGAGTTATGTATTTGTACCAATTGCTGAAGACGGCATTTTTTCTTTCCCTACGTAATGCTGTAGCATTTGTTCACGATGAAATAAATTTTATTTAGTAAACTGGCATCTCCAAAACAGAATATGAAAACAGGTTTGAGTGTTGAAAAGATACAGAACACTTTTTGTCCATTTCCATGCAGTTCTGGAACAGATATGTGGTGCATTTTAATACTTTAAAACACTTCAGTATGATACCTGATTTTGATGTTAATTACTTCTGAAACAGGTAAAATGGTACTCAGTATTTTGAAGTACCTATTGGAACATCCTTCAAAACAAGCTGGATTTTTGACCTTTTGAAGCAGGGAGTTTCTTTTAAAATAATGTTACCTGTTGGTCATGGATCAAGTTCTGTTTCACACCCGGCGTTGTGCAACTGCAGTATCTAATGTGTGAGAGGGTTATGCATTTTTCTCGGGCTGTTCAGCAGCAAAGCCACCTGAAAGCTCTGGCATAACAGCTGGATGTGCCAAATCTCAGGGAAAAGCAGTTACTTGGCTATTGCGGATAAACTTAGTTCGGTTCTTCTTCTGGCATCCGAGTATATACACATATATCGAGTAATCATTTAGAATTATTAGCGCTCCTATAAGGTATCCTTTTAGATTTCTTTATATGCCAAACATTTGGATTGTGGACATTGACTGTTGGCTGTGCAGGCACCTGGAGTACCATACTTGTACACTACCTGTAATGCTGCAGGACAGCTGGCTACAGGGTCGGGGTGGGGCTTAATTATTTCTGTGAGCAGCTGCACACTTCACAATTGTGTCTGTTTTTAAGAGGAAAATCTGTGATTGTTTTGAACACATCAAGGCACGCACATTGTGGACATTTTCCAGCTGCATACTGGTTTTCCGTATACAGAGTCTTTGTACAGGCATGTTCTCTGGTCACATGGTGGGCTTGCCATTAATAGTTTCTAGCATTAGCTGCAGAACTATTTCTCTATCTATAGATCTAGCTTGTATTTGGTGATGGGAAGTGGAAGCCGAGATAACTCAAGAGAAATGGCATTTCTCGAATGAGATGCACTCAAAATACTTCCACTGTCCCTGGTTATTTCAAATGTTTATATAGTCATGGAACAGCTGCTGACTTGTGTGGTTCCTCAAGGTGTTAAACGTTTTATTTTATTTTAGATCTCTGCCTCAATAGGTCCAGAATTAGACTGATGGCACGTCAGAATTAGAACTGGTTGTAAGCAGTAGATTTCAGCAGTCCCTGGGACATGGCGCTCTCAGTTCACCATACCTGTGTAGGGACACTTGTTAAGGGTGGTGCCATTTGCCTGGGAATTCAGGGTGCCCCTGGTTCCGAAGGGAAGACAGGTAGTAGTTGGACTCCTGCTGGAAGAAAAGCACATTGGGAAAACATGTAAGACTTCAAATCATAACGAGATTTTGATGAGAGATTTCGCTCACGATGTGCAAATGAGGAGTGAACGCCCCAAAGACTCTGCCTTGCTCATGGTTGTGGCCATAGCAAACCTCATCCTGAAATCCTGAAAACAGTGATTAAGTAATACTTCTGGGCAGATCAGCTTCTTTGACCTGTTAAATGGGTCAATTGCATAGATAACACTTCAAAGAGCTGTCAGTAAATGCCATCATTGATAGAGACCATAAGGAAAAGTTGGAAGAGAGTTAAATAAAACTGTTGACAAAGTGCATTAAAGTGCAGTGTTGCCAGACACTGCTGAAGGGTATGTTAGTATCTTTTATTTATGAATTCTGCTAAATCCATTAGTTGCCTGTGTGAGAAATGGAAGTACATTATTTTCCTGTGCAAACCACAGTTTAAGGGAAAATAATGCATTTTTTTCAAACCCTTCATGAATGATCGCAGGCCTTGGAAATAATTGATCTGGTTCTTTATCTGCCGTCATAAGCTGAATGGGAAGTGTTTGAATGTGTTGCACAAAAGAGATTGAAATCTTAGCAGCATAAACCTAAATTTTATTTAAATATTACAGATCATTTCAGATTGTATGCATCCAGCATACAACTTTTATGAAGCAGGAATTAAATTCCAGGGTGTCAGGTGAGGGTATTCCTGTTAGATTTTAGATACTGAAAAGAAAAGCCTAATATTTTCTTTTTGATTAAAAGCCTAGAAAGTCCCTCTAAGCATGAAAGCTTAAAAGAACTGTTGTTTCTGTCAATTGCTCCCTGAGAGGATTAAACTTCAGTTCCAGGATATTTGATTCTTGATAAAGAAACTGTTGACCTAAGAGACCAGCTTTAAATATAGTTCATTTTGAGACCGCCCTACATAGGCTAATATAGTCCCAAGATTCACAGCAATTGCCGGTGATTAAAACTTTCCATTATTTGATCAGACATTCCTTATTGTAATTAATTTCTGAGGCTTGACTGGGACGATTGACTCCTGGTTCCAGCCAGGGTAGTTGCTTGTTTGTTAGATGACCTGCACCTCCCATTGGTGAAAGATTAGAAACATTTAAGTAATGTCCTAGTTTAGTCTGAGTATCTTGGTAGCAGCATTCCTGTCCTGTCAGGCTGCATTATTTATATTCAGGGATCTCTAACAACTCTGATTAAGGACATATTAAAACCTTTGATTTTGGCAAGTGTACAGTGCTTTGCTTTGAGTTAAAATACCTTTAATGTATTGCTTTAATTTTTTTTTCTTTGGTGTGTGTGTGTGCATACAGTAGATGGAAATCTGGAAGTCTACAGTATGTGTTTAATAAATTCCAGTTTAAGAGCACCTCTTATCTGACTGTACAAAAGCCAGTGCTATTGGTAAGAGAGCTAAAGAGCAGTTCTTGTACCACAGGCATAGGTGAGGAAATGTGTTCTTCAGCACAGGATGTGTAGACACAGCCGTGCACCCCAAATGGCATGGATTTTTTATAGACCTACTTAAAAAAAATTCCTTTCTTCTGTGTTTGCATATCTCCTTGAAGAGAGACCACCTCTGTTAAGACAGAATGTTATACCAGAAAGAAAATAAACCATTGCACAGGGCAGTCAAGATTCCCCACTAATCCTTGAACTGCGTAAGACAACACTTAGCAAAATAAGTGTCCTTCTAGCACTGGTGGGAGTGCTCAGAAGGTAATGCCTTCTGCACCTCTGTAGTCAGACAGTGAATTCTTTTCACTGTCCTCTTTGATCACCAGTGAGTTATCTTTTATTCCTGTTCATGCTTCATTTATCAATGATCGGACTTTGTGCGGAGCTCAAAGCTTTCTGTTACAAAATTCCTTAAAATGCTGTTTCATTATGAAGTAGTATTTAATGGCACCCCTTTAGCCACTACTATAGAAGGCAGAAATTTAATTGCATTTAAAAGTGTGCAGCATATGTTGCTCATTTGTGGACGGATGTTTCAAGGACTAAGTTTGTTTTATCCTCACAAAATAAGCTGGCTATACCTGGCTTGCTGTCAGCCTTCTCATCCATTTTGCACAACTGTGAATTTTAGTGCACTAAAGATCTTTTAAACACCTGAGAGTTTATTTATTTTGAAAATCCAGCTTTCAGTTCTTTCTCAAAAAAAAAAAAAAATAGCCCGAAACCAAACTTAGAAGCTGCTTTTAATGATGACTACAGCATTTAGCACTTAATCAATAAGAGAAAGAAGATCTGATTTTGGGTAAACGTTGGGAGCAAAAACCTTCTGAATGCTTGCAGACATACACCCCAGTAACTACTTTCAGGTCCAGTCATGCAGAATTTAAAACTATGGTGCTGTGAGCTAGAGAAACATTATTTCAAGCAAACTAAAACAAAAAAACAAAACAAACCAACCATTTCATTTGTTGTTGTTTTTTTCTAAAATTTGAGGCTATAGCTTGTCAGGAAGTTAAGACAACTGATGTTAACGTGTGAAAAATTTGAAAACAAGTGCACCAGAAAGCTTTGAGACAGCAAAGGTCTTTTTAATTATTTGTTTTAAAGCTGAATATGATAAAGGTTATGCACATACCTGGTGCAGTTTTAGTACAGAAACTTCTACTTTGCCTGCCACAATTTTATCACACCTACCTGAATATTTTTTAAGGCCAACCACTTGCCACTAGAAATAGTTCCATAATAAGCACAAGTAATATTAAAATGATGGCAAGACTGGGGGCGTGGGGGGGCTGTCTTTATACTTTTATTCCCTTATGAGCTGTAATCGAGTGTTGTAATTTTGGAGTCTCTGAAAAGTATACTAGTTGTTATTCCTTAAGGAAGCTCAAAACTCGCTGCTCTGACAGAAATCTCTGATAGGAAACAAATGAAGTTGCAGGCATTGGCTGGTGTAATAACTGTATTTGGATTTCTGCATACCAATAGAGTTACCTAACTTTAGGTTTGAAAATCCAGCCCTTGCTGTTTACAACTTTATTTTTAAAGAAAGCCCTCCTAACAGTGAATTGCAGAAATAAAGTCAAGAAACTCTTTGGTGAAATAAGGAAGCTTATTTTCTTGTTAACGGGGAGATTCGTCAATAATGGAGTCTGTCAATGACTTGTTTTTTCCAAACAATTTAAAACAGAGACATGTTCTTGAACAGAGGCTGTGTGTTGAAGATAGAGGGTGTCTTCAAAATGACCGTCTCCCCCCGCGCTGGTGGCACTGTGCCTTACCCAAATGAGCATGGCCATGAGGGTCGCTGCCAGCGCCTAGAATTCAATGTTAGGAAAGCAGTTGGTGCGTTTTGACACAACTGAATCAGAAGATAAATTAAAAGGAGAAGAGGCAACACAGTGTGTGTACTTTACCAGTCCAGACCACTCTCTTGTGGTGTTGATAAGAAACCCGAACCATGGGATCTGCTGGGGGAGATTTTATCTGTTGAAGTGGCTGGTTAGTGTAGCATGTTGTATGTGAACATCTAAATGTCTTTTTGACATCTTTCTAATCTCACAGCATTGTGAATAATTTTTTTATAACGAACAGGCACTTTGGAAGCAGAATAGTCTCCTTTCAGGTTAAACTCCCTTATCTCTTGCTGCGTGCTTTCTTTAAAAGACCTTCCAATCTAAACATTAGGGCTTAAAATTTCTGTGCTCAAATACAAGCCTCATTCTCATGCTCCACAGATGTATTTTTTTAAAACTGGAGAATGGATACATATGAAGAGCTCAAGAACTTAGAAATATATTTTGTGATGTATAAGCCAGCAAGATATTTTCAACCATTGATACTGGAAGGAGGTTGTGCAGAAATCCAATTAAACTTATGAAATCCCTATCCTGTTGAAGTATAATTTAAAGGAAAGCAGTTCTGTTTCCCAGAAGTGCTGTGTATAATATTTCTGGCTTGGGAAGAAAGGGTTGGAGTGTGCTATTTGGCTGGAAATCGGTACCAGCTTCCTCCATGGTGTTTTAGTTGAACAGTGTTGACATTCTAACAAATCCCGTGGAAGCTCCCCTGAAGTGGAGGAGTTAGCTGTTTTCTTGCTTTTACAGTGAAATATCTGTTTGATACCGTGATCGTGTTCCAGTAACTGAGCCGTACTGCCCTCCTGTTTGATTACCAGTGGCATTCTTGGTTTAACACCCTATAGAAGCCCTAAATTGCTGGAGGAAAACCAAATACTTCTGAAACTTTACAGCTACTGTATTTCACACAATCATTAAAGTAAACAAATCTTACATTACTATGTCGCCAACGAAAACAGTGGATAAAGAGTTCAGTGTCCCTTGTTGTGTATACCTGCTTTTTTAAAAAACAAGTCTTCAACCCAGATTTCTCAGAGCTTTAAAGTCAGCAAAGCAAAGAAGTAAAATCACTTCAGAAAATGAGGAAGACTCTTTCCCTTGCTTGCAGGAACTTAATCCAAATTCTTACTTCTGCTAAATTACAAAAAGCATATGTATAGGTTTAGAGAGAGAAAACACTACCAGCTAGTTGTTCTTCTGCTTGCTCTAAAGGAGTGAAAATTAATCTCCACCTACTTTTTTTTTTTTACTCCCCTTCCTCCTTGCCCAAAAGGAAAACATTTTGAATTGATTCAGTTCTTAAATAGAACTTTCCAACGGAAACTAGCATTACAAACATAGATATTCAGTATTTTACCCCTAGGATTTATTCAAAATAATCTGGGCTTCTACACTAGCACTAAAAATATATTTTCCAGTTCTCACTGTTGGCCAAAGCAGGGGTTAAAAGCAGTGTTCTGACTTTAATTTCCAGTACATAAAAGTAACACTATTAAAACAATCTGAGTGAGGCACCAGCTCGTTGCCTCTGCTCATCCCGTTGGTTTAGCTCGGGTCTGCAGCATTCTGCCAGCAAGGAGGAGTGGTGCTGTTCTGCATGGCACTGCCTGAGCATTTCCCTGGAGCAACGCTGTTGCCCGGGAGGATTTGTGGCTGTGGCAGGCAGTGATGTGACCATGATAGTGTGGTGAGTTTCTAAACTGTATCTCTGCAAAGTTGCGTGCCCTGGAGTTTGATGGGGGTTCTGGCTGTGGGTACAACATTTCCTGGGACGCTGTGGCACACAGCAGGGCACAGAGATCGCCGGTGCCTGGCACACTGACACTTCCTCTGCCAGGAGCCTTCACAACTCCTGCTGACACTTGCTTATGTGTTAGGAAAAGTTTTAATGGGAGACAGCTGTTTTTGTTGTTGGTGGACTCTGACAGGGTCAGGTGTCACCTACACAGGACAACTTTGAGGCTGCTTTTACAGTGCAGCATAGTCTGACACTCATTGAAAATTGTGTGTACTTCATTCCTCCTCAGTGCCACATTTGGAAACAGATCTTAATCTGTTTCCCCATTCCAGTCTGGATATTCCTAGGCTTTTGTTAACTATGGCTATTTTCCTGCCCTCTTTACCTTCTCTGTCATTCCTTGTATAGTTCTGCAAGAACAAGAAGCATCATTTGGAGTAGATAGAGACCTGACTGTATATGCTGTCACTGGATAGTGAGGGTGGCAGGCTTACAGCACTGTGAGTTCAGTGTCAAGTATAATGTGGCAGTTTTGAGTGAAGACTTTTAAAGAAGAATTTAAAGCAAACAGGGAGAAAAGGAGAAAGAAAGGAGGAAAATAAATAAATACATTGCCTCTAAATTAAAATATTTCAAATACAGGAGTAATACTTTTGTGTAACCTCTGTGTGTGCATGTGTGCTTTAACACAAGGTGTTCAAAGATCATCTCTCTGGTGCTATGCCTTAGGATCAGCAACACAGGTTTATACAGCCTCAATTGTTAATCCAGTTAAAATACATTGAAGATCATCTGCATAGTGCAAAAGCCCTCACTGAATAGGGATCTTTCCTGTAATTCTACCATGAAGACCAAATGTGTTCTCAACTGGCTTCACTGGTGTTGGGAAAGCTTTACACACTGGGTTTGAATGAAATCTGTATTTTAGCCTACAGTATGTGTTGCACAGAGCAAAAAATAACCCTATATGACAGACCATTCCTGTCTTCAATCAGCATCAGAATTTACTCAGAGTAAATTCAGAATTTACTCAGAGTTAATACAGCTGTGACAGAAATCTGTGAGGATTTCTGTTCTGATTTGTGATCCACCAAATAATTACAGATTCTGTGAGAGGTGATGCCGGGCTCTTATTTTTCCTAAGAGATGTTATGTTTCCACCATGATTTCAATAAATCCCGTTGCTGTTGATGCAAAGAGATTATTGGATGGGTGGGTGGTTAGTTTTTCTTGAAAAGGTCTGGTTCTGGTTGTGACAACACTTGCCAGTACAAAGTCACATCTGCATTCTGAGCAAAGGGCTGGTTCTAAACTCAATACTAGATGAAAAGTTTCTATTAGATCAGATGAAACAGTAGAAACTCCCAGACAAAAGCAGTTTCATAATTTCATCTGCATGATAAATAAGTGCCTCTGAAGTAATGTTTTGGAATTTCTCAGATGGTGTTACCTGCATAACTGATGCAGAATAAACACTCTGATTGCAGGATACTGGCTGCTGTTTCTTCCACGTGCATATGTGGTAGCAAAACAGGGAAAAGGGGGAGGCATTTCGCTCTGCAGTAGGATTGAGACTGTTGGTGTAAAGGCTTGGGGCCAAGCCCAAGATCTGTAAGATGGAGTAGAAAGAACTGTTTGAAAAGCTCAGCTTTGGTCAGTTTCTGTTCCAGATGAAGCTACTGCCAAGTGCTTTGATACTCTCAGTTTTCTTTCTCTCCTTGCCAAATGGGCCAAATTAATACAAAATATATAGATAGCAATTCACTCTCCCAGCTGTAAGGTGTTTTTGTCCAACAACATCAAACATTAGCCTCTTTATTTATATGAAGCTTGCTTGTGTGGTGACATCATGCCCACACAAGCTCCTAGGCAGGTGTACGTACGTACCTGTGTAAAATTCTGGTTTCACACAGAAGTCGTCATGGCTTTGTGACTCCATATTTCTCCCATTTCAACAAATGCTTGTAAATTGTAAGCATGCTTAAAATACTGTGTTTATAGTTCTAAAATGGATGAATGAGAACATTTCAGGTGCCTGGGCCAGTGTATTCAAGATTAGGTGGATATTTTGAAGTTGCTACTGTGCCACAGCAAGTATTCAGAGATGCCATGTTCCAGCTATGTCTGTACAGACTGCTGAAGACAGAAAGCCCTTGCCACCTTAAAATATGGCTATTTAAGCACCTGATTAAAGACATTTTATTCTGAAAATGGGTGCTTTGAACTTGGAGGTGCTTTCTCCTATTTATAGCTAGCCCCGGGCAGGATACCACAAATTTTTATTGCTTGTGACATTTTAGAAAATACTATGCCCATTATGTTTGTAGCACACTGTGCCCCTTTCTTCACACATCAGAAGCTCTTGAAAATCTGTACACTGCAAAGAATCCTTATAGAAGTCTTCTTTTCCATTTCAGACCTCTTAAAAAAGCACTATAATGTAACTTTCCCATTTTTGAAAGGTGCAAGTGTAAGTTACAAAGCAGGCTAGGTTGTCGCATGAGACTGCTTTTTTTTCCCCTACTCCCTCTCATACTGTGGTGAGTGTAAAAGAAGCATGTTTTGGTCTCATGCAGGCTTTTTAACTCTGCATTTCTGTACCGTGGCTCTCTCCAATTCGCATGTTTGAAAGTTTTGTACATTTTAATGAGGCATTAAATCCCATTTTCAAGAGCAGAATTTGCTGAAGAAAACCGAAGGGGCTGTTAGTTTGGAGCCTGAGCTGTGAATAATTAGGATATGTCAGCTCCTCATTTGTAATGGGAGAGCAGTGCCGTTCGGTGTGGGCTCGCATCGGTTGTCTGCTGAAGAGTGGCAGCTGACAGTTCCGTGTCTCCGTGCTCTGTTCCAGGTGAGAAGCCCTACAAGTGCACGTGGGAAGGCTGCGACTGGAGGTTCGCCCGCTCGGATGAACTGACGCGCCACTACAGGAAGCACACGGGGGCAAAGCCCTTCCAGTGCGCCGTCTGCAACCGCAGCTTCTCCCGCTCCGATCACCTGGCGCTCCACATGAAGAGGCACCAGAACTAAGAGCCGGACTGGTCCTTGAAGCTGCCTTGTATCTATGCAATTTCCTATTGACTCTCGACATGCAACTGAAATTAGAGGAATTTTTGAGTATATCCATTTAAAAGAGATCTCAAGAGGAACTGGAAATGTATATTTTGTATATTTATGCAGAAAAAGGGAAGACACTGTATCACAATTACCAGAGTGTTCAGTCGTTTGTTTGCTTTCATGATGTATATGGCTTTAGTCAGCAGATTTCATCCCTTTACAAGTATTATATCTCGACACATTGCAGCTTTATACTTTTTTTTTTCCTCTTGCAGTGTTTTGACCAAAGCACTGTCATTGTTGTGACAATGTTTAGTAAACAAATTAACAAGAGGATGCAGATGAATGCACACAGTGGAAAAGCCATGAACTGTAATCTGTCAGGTTTTTACTGGACATACTTAAGTACATGTGGGGTTGTTTTTTTTTAATGTTAAGCCATTCTGTGGATATAAAGTACATTGAAAAATTCATAAACGGCCATAGAACAAAGCATTTTGTTCTGTGTGTTGCATGTTTGCTATGACAAAGATTTTGTAAATATGCAAATCAGCTTTTTAGGTTTAATACAAAAGTTTTCTAAGAAACATCTGAAAAAAGCAGTTGTTTTACATTTGATAATATGGCACATTTATAAAAAAGTTACATAAATACCTCTCAAAATAGTACCAATTTAGTCAGATGTTTTGTACCTGTTAACTCAACGGTGTGCACTGAATATTCAAAGCAGGAGTTTGTTTTCAAATTGTGTAAAAGGGCAAAACACGCATAATGAACTGTAAAGTCAATATTGGAAGCTGAAATGGTGGGGATAGTTAAAATGAACACAGAATGTTAAACCTCTTACTATAAGCTAAACTTAGTATCACTTTAAAAAGAAGGATTTAGGGTGCAGTTTTTATACATAGACATGTTAAGCTGGTTCAGCACCAGTGTGATCTAGTTTCATGTGGATATTGGATGTAATTTACTAGGAGGTAAAGGATACAGTAATTTTTAAAAAAAATTACAGTGCAGTTTAGTTAATCCACTGTTCAGATTGACACACACAGGGAAAAAATTACTGCTGACAGAAGTAGCTGAAACTCCACTGAAGTCAATGAAATGGTGCCCTTTTATGCTAACAATGACTTTGATCCACCGTGCTCAGCCTTGAAATCGTAGATGGAAGGCCAAAGATGAGGTTAGACCGGGCTGGATTTGGCCAGACAACAGGAGAAAACCAAACAAACCTAATAAGTGTCTGAACTTCACAAGCCGTAATATTAAGCTGTCAACCAAAGGCTAGAATAGACAATCAAAATACCAAAAAAAGGGTCTTGCAGGAAAATCTAGCTTTGTTAAAACTGTTGTTTGTCTTTATTTATTTGTGGTATATGATAGACTCCTTTTTTGTTTTTTAAGACAATTTTACGTATACTTGATAAATTATAGTTTTGTTTGTTATAGTTAGAAATGTTGCTCTCAATGTAAATAGTTGACAAACGATGTAAATAATTTTGTAAGGCTTCAAATGTTTATACGTGGAAACATATGCAGAAATTGGTTGCTGTTTTGCTTCTTTTGCCTCCCCCCTACCTTATTTTTGTATTGTGGTATTTCCTATGCAAATGATGGAGCAAACAGCTGTATAGTTGTAGAATGTTTTGAGAGAGAATGAAATCGTTTATATATAAAGACTTTTTTTTTTGCAAAATAAAACAAAGTGCCTAATGTGTGTGTGCGTGCATGTGCTCTCTCTAGCTCCTGACAATGAAAGTTCTGTGTTTTGCAGTGGAAGCTGTAAATCGTGACAAAGTTAAGCAAAGAACGTCTGTTCTACATAAGGCCTGCCTCTTTGGAAAATACCTGACACTTCTGCATCCTGCCCCGATGAAAATAATAAATTTGAAAGCATAAGGGTTGGTCATTTTTTGCCATCTGAACTTAAAAGGAAGTGACCGGTTGCCTGAGAACAGTTGCAGCTGTCCACCAACAGTAGCATGATTGGAAATCAAAGGTACCTGTTGGGTGTATAGAAGTATACAAATTCCTTCCCACTTTTAAAATGGTTAAACCTATTCACACTGATCAACAGTGTTGCCCAAAAGAAATTTGTCTCCAAAAAGGCCCTTTCATGCCCTAGAATGGCAGGAAGGTCCCACAGCAGCACTATGCAATGCCTACCATATCAATGTCTTCTTTTCTGTGTTTCTCCCTTGGAAGTGGAAGTACAGTTTGCATGAAAAATTCAAGTGGTTGTGTATGTTCAGCTTGGGGGATATGTATCTCTTCTTTCCTCCAGGCTTCAAGAGAAAAGGTATGCTGGGCTTTTTAAAAGAAGTTTATCTTAAAACCACTGAAAGAGTCAGTTTAAATACAGTTTGCTAGCAAATGTTAATATTCAAATGAGTCATTTATTCAAAATTCCATTATTGTCTCGTAAGCTCTGATTTCTAAGTCCTTTCTTGAAATTCTGTGTTCTTTCCTTACAGTCATACTTTGATTTTTCCTCAGTTGATTTTTTCTCTCTTGTCTCTCACATGTCTTCTAATTCCTCCTTTTACAAAATAGCTAGGATGGCATTAACCAAGTTTAGCAAAGACCCAGTTAACTGCTAAGAAAATCTCCCTGCATCTCACGTAACTGCAAAAGTAAGCAGAATGTTTTGGAGCATAGAGAGAGAGAGATCCCAGAAGTGTCACTGTGCCATTACCCTTTTCTGGTCCAGTCTTTAGAAAAACACCCAAGTTTCTTTGAGGCATTTCTGCTTAGAGAAGAAGCTAACAGTGAATTGGGCAATTCTCCATGTCACTGGGAAAGAGCTACTAGAGCTTATTTTGCTGTGTACCACGGGTGATGGGAGCATTGGGATTGGCAAGCTCCCCTGTTTAGCTCAGCCCCTGGTCTGAGCTGGCCTGGGGGTGGGTTTGGTAGCCCCTCTCTGCTCTTTGCTGAGTTTTGTCTCAAGTCAGTGGATGAAGGCAGCGCTCATTCCTGTGTTTCCCATTCCTTTTCACAATGAAAGCCCGCTGATTGCATGGTTTCAGCCTCCAACATTGCCTCATACTTGTTTTAGATGTTTCTATTGCTCAGCTACCTGGTTGCATAAACCAGCCTAATGGCTTCATATTAATCTTGAATGAAAGGCCATAATTAGGCCCGTCTACCTCAGCAGCATTTAACCTAATGCAAACAGAGAGAGAGAGAAGAGACTTGTGCATGAGAATATGTTACAAAACCTAAAGCAGGGGGGCTTCCTTTTCCTGGCAAGCACTGGTGCTGCAGAGTATTAGTATATACAGTATTAGTACAGGAGTTCAACAGCCTTCCTGGTCAGAAAATCTGCAAGAAAAAGTACTGTTACCATAGCCCCTGCTCAGTTCCTTTACAGCAGTTGGTGCAGAGTCCCCCAGGGTACAAAGGCCACCCTCAAGTTCAACCCCCCAGTTATCCTTCAGAACCCGAATTATCATCCCATATGAAGAAAAAAAATCCAGTGCGCCAACTGGTTTTTCTGGTGGCCACATGAACACCTCGTCCTCCACTTGACTGGGTGCTGAGTCCCTTCTCATGGTTTTCAATGTGACTTTACAGCCTGATCATCCACAGAAGTGCCTCTGTGTTCTTGGGAACCTTGTTACCTTCATCACACAGGATCCTTGCATGGATCCTTGTTCTGTTCTAGTGGGTAATGAGGCTCTGTCACGCTCCGCAGTTACCATAGTGGTGCTACAGCTGACCTTCATGAACAGAGTCCAGCTCAACAACTTACTATTAGCCAAAAGAATGTGGTTGATTACTCATGCACTGAATAATGTATCCTGGCACTTCGAGTGTGTTAGGACAGAGGGAATTTACTGGCCACTCTAAGTAGCAGAAGCAGCCCAATGGGTATGCTTTTAATAAAGCGACTTGCATACTTTGCTTGTGTTTACATACTCCTCTTCTCCTGCACTACTAACCTTTAGGTTGTTGTTGTCATCTACAATGTATCCAACACCTTCACCAATGCTGCTTGTTTGGGATTTGGGATTTGAGCAGACTCAGGCCACTGGAGAACCCGTGGCAGACCAGGCAGAGCCTAGTCTGTCTGCAACAAAGGCCAGTCCATGGCAAATGAAGAGCACCTTTGTTCACCAGACTCCTTTGATGTTGTTATTGTCCTTGCTAAAAGTAGTCGCTGTTTATGTATAAATATGTATATAAATGTATATTGGGGTGTCTTGTATGCATGGTTGTTTGCACATTCAGTTCAGTTCTAAATCCTGGCAAATACTTGCTTTTGGTGACCGTCACAGCAGCAAGCTCCACAGGTTAGCTGAGGAGAAAACGGGTGCTCCCTAGTGTCCACTCCAAATTTCCAAGCGGCTGGAGAAATTTAAAACTCTGTGTTCCCTGTTGTGTGTACTGTATTGAGAAAGAAATGTAACAATGAATTTCTATTTCCAAGGAGTAGATAATTTCTTTATTTTGTAGTCTCCTAAATGAGGGAGGGAGATGTGGGGAGAGGGAAGGGTGGCCATATTACAGAGACAAAGTAAATTCACAGTGAAAAAGAAAGTAACTTCAGCTAGGCAGGTTAGAAATGTGAGTTGTTTCTGCAGGAGAACCTGTTAAGGTGGCAGCAGACAGCATCCTGAAATGAGATCTCAAGGGTAGCTTGTTAAAGCAGGCTTCCTTTCTCCACTTTTCCTTCTGCCCTGTTCTCCCCTTCTCTTCTACCCTGTTCTGTTTCTACTGCCCATCAGTCCCGGGCTTATTTAGTATTTCCAATTGCTCCCATAGCTCCAGCTCCTGTTGTTGCTCCTTCCCACCCAACTGAGCAGCTGCTGCGATGGGCTTGGGCCAGTGCTCTGCTCTGCCTGTCTGTGGCCTGATGCTGCACTAGTGCTGGCTGGGGCACCCTTCTCACCTGCCTCAGATTTGAATTCGTGGCATAAACAATAACAGCATGGCTTGTTTGTGTTCTGCCAGTCTCCCTGTCCTGTATAACAGGGGCAAACTTTTTCCTGTATGTGCAGTGCTTGTGTCAATACATAGGACATGCTGTGACTGCTTTTGCACTTAGTGTGATCTTTATCCCACATAGGGCTCAGGAAGCTGATTAGAGCCTTCTCCTTCCCATGGGATCAAGCAATGATATGTGATGCCAAGAGAGATGCTCTACTTTTGAGGCAGTAACTTAGAAAGGCTTCAGAGTGGAGTCATGGGGTATCCACTCTGTGTTTTTGTGCTGACCTCTCCGTTTTCCCATCTCACTCCTTTTTACTGTAGCAGAGTCAGTTCAACAGCTTTGGCTACAGGAAGATTTTGAAAAATGTGGTTTGTCTCTTTCTCAAGAAGCAAGGAGTCACACTGGCTGATTTGCCATCTCCTCTGCCTGGGAAATCAAAGTCTTGAGTCTCTTCAAAATAATATCCCCAAAGGCCATTTCTCTTCCCAGCCTCAGTTGTTGTTTCTGTTTATACTTGTTTTGTTTAGCTGGCTATTGTTATTGTGGTTTGTCATTATTTCCAACCCATTGGGGTGGATCACTGGACCAAAAAAAGGACATAGACCCCTTAGAGGGACCAGAGTCCCAGTCTCCCAGGTCAGTACCCTTGCTGAGAGGATGCAGACTCATCATTCTCTTTTTCCAGTCCCATGAATCTGCCAGTCTTGGCTGCTTGAGGAGGATGAATGCAAATGCAGTGAGCTCTCACTGTGTCCCTGAATAATCCATGGACTGCTGAATATTCTGGGAAGATGTGGATGTGTGCTTTTGTCTTTCTCAGGGCCAGGATGAGCCAATACTACATCTCCAGGCCACCGGAGCACTATCCTGCTTCATAGGTTACTCCATCAGAGAAGGGAACCATCGCCAAATTCCTTCAAGCCAGTGGCTTAGCAAAGAAAAACAGCAGCAGCTTGTGAGAAGCTTCATGCTGTGGACATGTAGAAAGTGAGCCAGAAGTGTGCCTTCGACATTAATATCCCAAGAGGATTTTGGCAGGGCAACACCTTGTTTCTGGATCCTGAAAGGGGATGAGCATTGAGTCCGTAACAGCGTGAAGCCTGAGGCTCTGCTAGGAATCTACAAAAGCGCAGCTCTAGGACTCCATAAAGAATTTTAAACTTATAGATTTATCAGAATTTAAGCTTTAGGATAAAACATTAGGAGTATGAATGCTTTTTGTATTGTGTGCTTACATTACACCCCACCATAGGTGCTAAATCCATTTTAGGTGGATCAGACGTTTTGCTTCTGTGAGAAGATGTGCAGCTTCAGTAACTCACATGACTGAAGCAGGCTTGAGAAATCTGTTTCTGCGGGCTGCGCTGGCACCAGAGACAGCTCTGAGGTCTGGGTCTGTGGGAGCAGCCTTCTTCCTTGCTGGTGTTGGTGCACAGCTGGCACCACGTGAGCACTGCCACCACCTTGTAGGTGGCTCTGGGCACTTTATACACTTTGGGCTGGACTGGGCAACCAACATCACTGATTGAAATAATATGCTGAAATAGGGTTAATTTGAAAAAATTGGCTGTATTTAAGTATGATAGAAAACCTAAAGTCTGAGCATGTTGCTTTTGGGGAGTTTTCACAACAAAGTACTGGATGCCAATCTTTTAATCTGCAGTGTCTCCTGAGGCTGGATCCAGATCTGATCCTTTAAAAGATTTTTTTTTCCAGTTTCATTTGAACACAGTGAGATTTCTGGTGTGGAAGATGGCAGAATTCTTGCCTGATTATCACCATTTCCTCTGCTGCCCATTATCAGTCAGTAAGAGCCTTACATGGTCCAAACCTTTCCCCACAGCCCATCTGTGATGAATCCCTTGAATGAACACTCAAATTCATAAAGCCTGGATAAGAAAAAGCAATAGAAATATGTTCAGATACACTTGAAGCTGAACTTGGTTT
Organism: Pycnonotus jocosus; assembly: GCA_013400435.1. Classification (NCBI taxonomy): domain Eukaryota; kingdom Metazoa; phylum Chordata; class Aves; order Passeriformes; family Pycnonotidae; genus Pycnonotus; species Pycnonotus jocosus. The sequence continues at coordinate 409,093 of VWYP01016660.1, read as the reverse complement.
GGTTTGGTGTTTGTTCTGTGTTCTCATGCAAGTAATGAAATAACAGCAGTTTTCTTATGCAAATATTTATACGCTATTACTAAATTTACCTGTGGTTTCCCCTCCACCCCAAAAAATTAATAAATTGCTGTTTTCCTAATAGTGTGTTTGGTTTTTCTCCTGTGCTGTTATCAGGCCAGAACTAAGAGTCATTCCTCCTTTGAAGAAGCTCAGACAAATGGGTAAGCCAGGCTCAATGTCCCCGGGGGAAAACTTACTTCATTTCTGAAACATTAACAACAGCAATCAAATGAAATGTGAGTATTTTCAGAGTACATTCTGTGCCTTAGGACATTTAAGCTAATTTCTTGAATAAAGGAACTTTTCAGTAACCTTAAAGAAGCGTGCCCTGAAAAGACAGTTCTGAATACCAGCTATTTCTGACATGTACCATCTGCAGACAAATTAGTCTCAGGGAACCCACATGTTCCTGTTTTATCATCTTCGGGAGATTATTTTGTGTATTTACATTGTGTAGCTTGCATATAGTGGTTGGCAGATAATCCTTTATTTGCTTGTGTCTGGGATTGCTGTTTTGTGATGGTCCCTTAGAGACAGCTTCTGCTGTTTCCTCTGCCTGTTGCTCACTTTGTTACCAAAGTGGGGAACAGGGTTTTATCTGGTGACTGAAAAGAGGATGATCACCTGACCTATCTTCAACTTATTTCCAGGCAAGTATCCTTTCCATGCAAATACCACCAGCCGCTGCTGCCAAAAGGTGTGTGGGTTGGTGCACCTTACCATGCCTGGAGAAACCTCTGGGACTGCCACATTTGCAGATAAACCCAAATTACTTTGAACTGCACACCATTTGCACGACTGTGGTTGGGGATGGTTTGGCCCATGCCTGACAGACACCTCATTTGAATTGTTTCCCAGCGCTCAGTGTCAATGCAGAAGGTTTCTATCTGCTCCATCTCAGACTTTTAATTCTTAATGCCATTGGAGAATTGGCAAAATGAACAGATATTTTTTGGGGTTTTTTTGTTTTGTTTTGTTTTTTTTCTCTGAGTGTCTCATCCTTTCATTTAAGCATGAACATCTGAAAAAACCCCACGCTTAGCAATTAATGGAAACAAATCAGTCTCACAGCCTAGGCAAAGCATACAATCAGTCTACAAGCAAATATATATGTTTATGCCAGCAAGATGGGTAAGCAGCTTTCTTCTTGCAAGAGCACAGTTGTACAAGGCTTGTTTGAGCAATTGGAGCTGTGTCTGTACTCGTAAATTAAGCTCGGTTGGGACCATTCCCTGGTGCTGAGACCAGGGCAGATGGAAATAGAGCATCCATGTTACAGACCTCCTCTCTCCTCCTTGTTCTGCACACAAGCTGTCTGTTGAGAGTGGCCCCAGCTCATGCCAGCTGTTGGCCTGTGCTGGGGAATTGTTTGGGAAAGTTGGCCCTGGCTCTGCTGTGCCAGGCATTGCGCTAACAATTAAACAGCACAGACAATTGCCTTCCAGCGCCTGGGAACGTTCCCCAGAGCTCTTTCATTTACCAGGATGGACATTAGCTTTGGATTCAAACTTTGGCAGATTCAGCTTGGCTTCCCCCTGACTTTAAAGGGAGGGAAGCAAACAAACAAAACCCCATGGCATTCAGGGGAGCAGTTCTGCCGCATGTGGTCCTTCTTAGAGCCTGAGAAATATGCAAATACACAGGCTCTATTGATTTGCTTCAAATTGCTCTGCATTGACAATAGAATAAAGACAAAAAACAGAAATTACCCAGAAAATTGCCTCACTATAATGAAAAGGGAAAACCCAGTTTATTTTATTTTATTATTTTATACTTTATTTTATTTTATTTTATTTTTTTATTTGTTGGTTTGGTTTGGTTTTGTGAGTGCCAGAGCTTGAGGAAGAAGTCTAGTTGCAGAGTTCAATGGGGATGCTCTGCAGGGAACTGTGTAGAAAACAGGGGAGGAAATATTCAGGAATGTTCCTTTAAAAAAGGGAGACAGAGACAGAGAGGAGAGAAAAGAAGAGGTCTAATCCCTTTGAAGCTTACAGTTTTATGAGAGCTATGTCCTTGGGAACTGTGCACCAAAGATGACTAGAGCCGCTTCAGGCTTTGCAAAATTACTACAAACATAAGGTAAGTGGCTTTATCATAAAATTGGAGTGGCCATTAAAACTTCAAAGGAGAGGTATGACCTGAATTTTACCTGTCACAATCTGGAGTATTTATTAGAGGAAGATTTGATTCCTTTCTTTAGTTAACAACCTGATACTCACGTGAGGTCATGAGCCAGATTATAGTTTTCATTGGTGGTATGACAGATTAGATGTTAATATTTTATTGCTCCTGACCTTGGGAATCCGTGAACCATTGGACAGGTGAGAGGTGAAGAAAACTCACCATGTGTCCTTTAGGAATGAGGGCATATTTCTAATGCCTGAGTGTGGTCATAGTGGGAGCTATCCATTGACTAGCTCCCAACTTGGCTGGCTTTGACAGAACATGTAGCTCAGAGGATGTTAGGGATTATAGTGCTGGCTTTAGGAGCCTTGCCAAGCAGTGACACTGCCCTTTTACTAAATAACCTTGAAATCAGAATACCTCAAAGAAGGGCCAGATTCAGCAGTAAAAATGGCAGTGAAAGACACTGTGATAAAGCCACCTTTGTCCAGGAACACCCATGTGTTTCCAAATCTTGGTCTTTCCTCCTAAATCTGCTGCTAGTTGGCTTTGCTTGAGCCAGAGTGTTTCAACATCTTGTCCTCTCACAGGCACAGGTGGCACCTTCCTTTCACTCCTGATGGTGCTGCCAAGTTGGTCACTTCTTCTACTGCCTTGGTTCTTTCTCATTTTCAACCTTCTCTTTTCCATCCTTTGAAACTCTTCCCCTCGAGACAGGTCTGCCTGTGGCTTCCCACCTTCCCTTCCAGTATTTTCTGTTATTCTTCTGCCTACCTCCAGTACGTGCTTTTAATGTCTCTTTTAAATGAGCAATTGCCACACAGACCTTTGGCATCCCAGTCTGCTTGCTTTACACCCTAGCACACACTTGTGGGAATATTCTTGCCTGCAGCTGTGCTTGTAAATGATCAGAATAGTTTTACTAATATTTGCGTTAGATGAGATGCCTATTGTTTTAAGAGAACACAGTAACAGCATTTTAACAGTGCTCACATGAGATCCTCTGTAAAACTGTTGATCTGTACATTTCAAAGTTAGTGGAGTAACTTCTGCAATGTCCTGTCTGAGGAAACAGAAGTATTATGAGCTACCTTGGCTGAGGCCCAGTTGAGAGCAGAACCTGCGGATGTGGATTCTGAGAAAAATACTAACCCTTGTAACTATCTGCAAATAGTCTTCTAGATATAGATTTAAAATTGAGTTTCCAGTGGTCTCTAGGTGCCTAATCCTGGACCTAGGTGCCTAATCCTGGACTGTCAAGATGGCAAGCTTGATAGTACTTCTAATGGTACCTTTATGATCAACTTAAGAACCATGGTCCTTTTGCTGGTTAGGAGTAATGATGGTGGTAGCCAGCTTTTGCATCAAAGGCTTATTACAGGACTACTTTTCCAAGGACTGAGAGGTTCACAAGACATTTTACATTATCCTTTTGAGGTGCCACCAGTATAGCATCTCTGGCAGCCTAGTTTTGGCAGACAAGGAAGGGTACAGGAACTCTTTGAAAAGGAAGACTGTAAGAAAGGAAAACTGGATTTGTGTCAGCAAACTGATTTCTAAGCCAGTGATTGTTATGGTACATAGAAGTAAAGTAGACATATAAAATCTAGAAGTTATTATTTTAAATGCAAAATTGTCTACAGACAGCCCTATGACAGGACTGGCTCAGACATCTTCAAGAGTATGATTAAACTTGCAGATAAGGTTGCAATCTTTGAAATAAAAAAACCTCAAACTATAACAAAGGTAAATGACAACAAAACAAACCCAACCCAATCCAATCCAAAAGAAAAATCAGCAATCTGGAGGTGCAAGCTTGTTTCCCTAGCTGAAAACTAGACTGTGTCCAAGCCATCCACTATTCAGCATTGAAGTGACCAAGAACTGCAGCTCTCCTGAATCTTCAACCAAGATGTCTTTATGTAGTCTTTCACCTCTTTAGTGACCTAAAACCCATCACCTCATCTCCCTTGCTCTGAATCATCGTCTTTCCCTCATCTCCCCTTGTTATCTCCCAGTCCTAGCACCAGGTGTTCCTGACCATTCATGGCCTATCTTTTCGTTCTTCCTTCCTCCTTGCCATTGGAGCTGTGGTCAGTCTGGCTGGTGGCATGGTCAGATGTCCACCCCAGCTGAGGTCACCTCACCGTGCTGCTACCAAGAAGATTATTTCCTTCTTCCAAGATTGCAAGAGAGTGACTTATCTTATTCCTCACCACAACAGGCTCACTGCATTTCCCCTGCTTTCTCCTACCACACCAGTACCCCAATCCCCTCACATAAGGAAAACCTGAGATTAAGTTGTTCCACCAGAGCTATAAGCCACAGCAAAACTGGCCTAACTGGTGGGAGACCAGCCAAATAGCAATACAGTGGATCATGTGTCATGGGTACTTATAGAAATGAAATGTCACAGCACTCAAATAGGGAAGGAAGACTTGGTGCCAGGCCATGAGGTGTAAAAAAGCTTTGCTGGAATTTTTGCCAGTTGAAACTGATCATAAACTACTTATTGCCTCTGCTAAAAGAGGCCTGGCAAGCCTCTTGCTGGGAAACTATTTTTTTTTGCAGTTACAAATATGAGTTGCAATCCTGAGCAAGATTTGTGAAGCAAACAGAATCTTTTGAGCAGCTCAGAAAAAAATACTGCAGAATAAAGTCCAGAGGTGGGTTATTTGTATTGGAGTTTTATTGAAAAGCCTGTCTGAGACAAAATATGCAGTGTGGCTGTCGCCTATAAGGATGTAATCCACAAAAAAGGAGCTGAAACTTTCAGCATAATGTTTCTGGGGAGGTCTATTTCCAGTTTCTACCACCAGTGTTAAAAGAAGCTCTTAAGACCAGTAGAATTTTGGTTTAAGTGGTCAGGAGAAAGAGCCTCAAAGTGTTATAATAAAGATGAGTGTTATAAAGCGTAATGTGAGCAGCAGAAAAGCAATCTAAGAAAGGTGCCAGAGACTGGCTTTAGGCAGAGAAATCTGTAAAGGTTTGACCTGTGTTTCTGATAGGTAACAAAGAATTCACTATTTCAGGCTAGGAGTAGAAACAGGCTAGGCTCCAAGACCCAAATAATCATAATGGATGCAAAGGCATGCATTTATTTAGCAAAAAAATGTTGTACTTGCAAGTGCCACAATCAGACAGAGCATGTCAAGCATCATAGTCCAATTGCATGTCACAAGTCAGGCAAGAACTAAGTAACAGGATAAAATGGGCAGTGGATAGCGTCTGAAGTAGGCACCAGCTGCATCCAGCCTCTCTCCTGATGTCTCATTCCCTGCAGAGCTGGTACCAGCCCACTGTGAGGACTTGCCACAAGCCATCCTGATCACACTACTGTAACCTCTTGGCTTTGTCAGAACAAGTCCACTTCGTTTTTCCGTGCCACTACACCATGTCCACTCCATTCCTGTGCTTGCCCAGCCCTGCTTCCTATTCCCAAGGTTTTACTTGAAGAGTCCTCCAATTCCAACACTCCGTCTTGTCTTTTCGTATCCTGACCAGTCTTTCCTCATGCCCAAACTGCTCATTTCCATTAGTAAATCGTGGTCATGTAGTTGTTGTCTTCCTCTGTCTCAAGCTTCTTATCTGGACTTGCTGTCTGTGTTTATGGCATTGGACCCAAGAGTGCTTCCTAATTCCCATGTCTGGATGTGTGGTTAGTCATGCCCCAGCTCTGTGCTGAGATGGAAACCTGGACATGTGTGCTGGATGGGAGCTGCAGCGTGTCTCAACAGGCCGAGCCATTCAGATGACCAGGAAATGAGGCCCCCAAGATATGCTGCAGAGCAAGTAAGTACAGATGCAGCCACTATTTCTCAGCTATCTGGCTCTCCAGTCCCAGGTCTCAGTCCAATTTTCCATATGCAGTCATCACTCCCATCTCCACACCCAGCCAGTGCAGGTTTCTGTTCCCTACTTTGGGACAAACTCTCAAGACTTATTCTCTCAGTGGATCTAATTCTGATCCCCTGGTCTGACTTTGATGTCTCACCCTTCAAACCACATCTCTGCTTCCTTCTCCCACTGCCTTGTTTCTTGCTCTTGGTTCTTGAGCCTGATCCCTTCCCACTGGTAACCATTGCTAACAGCCACTAAGCCATGAGGAAAGCCGGCTTTGCTTCAGCCCAGCTGCTCTGTGGGGGCACTCAGGGCACAGTTCCACAGGGGTCAATGCTTCCACCTCTGGTCTGTAGAGGATCCTGTAGTCATTAAAAGTTTGATGTCAAGTGCCTTGAACATAGTGTTGAACACAGGATGAGCAAAGACTTTGGTTTTTCATGCAGAGTGAGACCAGAGTCCTGCATGGGAGATACCTGCCCAGACTTGCATGCCCTGCCTGGGACCATGTTTGTGCAGTGTGGTCACATGTAGGGACCTGTGAGAAACTAAGAGTTCCGTGATGCTGAAGCAATTTGGCATTCTGAGCTGGTTAAAACATCTGTTCAGATAAACTCTGAGCAGGTGCAGACTTCAAATTTTAAAATTTTTCAACTTCCTAAATTTGTGTAGATCTTCATAGGGAAAAGGAAAGGCATAGAATTAGGTTTGCCATTATTATTGGACTTTTAAGATCTGACCAGAAAACATGGGAAGCCAGGGCTCTTCAACAGAGAAAAGCCCAAGAATTGCTTTGCAGGCCAAAATGCCAAAAATAATTTCAGAAATAGCAGGGAAACAAAAAGAAAACCCTGCAGGAGATAGATGTCTGTAAAATTGTGGGTTATATTGTTATATTTTGATAGATTACATGCAATCTTACCTCAGCTGGGAAGTGCCCACGTTTGTACTCTTAAAGGGCTCTAGATGGGTGGCAGAAGAAGACAGAAAGCAAAGAACAGGGTGTGTAAAGTCCAGAGATCTCTGTTGGACTTGTACTGTCCTGCACTCCAGCTGGAGGCCAGAACCCTCAGATCATAAAATCATTTAATTATTGGAGCTGGAAAGGGAATTAAAAGTCATCTAGTTCCAACCACCCCCCTGCCATGGGAAAGGGCACTTTCCCCAAGACCAGGTTGCTCAGGGCACCTTCCAGCCTGGCCTTGAACACTTCCAGGGATGAAGCATTAGTAAGGTCACTGGAGTCTCAACATTTAACCCTGCCTGCTGAGGGGCAGTCCTGGGCTGTGGTGTCTCACACTGAACTCTGCTGAGGTGCTGCTGGGGCTGCCCAAGCAGCCAGAATCCAGTGTGCATCCCTGTTTTACCCCTTTCTGGAATCATGATGTATACCCAGACCTAGGATCTCAGAAGGCCTCCACACAACCACACCTCTCAGGGACCTGCCAAATGGCTGATGTTTCCTGAGGGTCAGCTGCTGTCTCATTCCCTTGGTGAAGTGTTATTGTTCCTAGTTCAGTGTTTTCCTTTCACTCACCACACCTCTTCACTAGCTCCTTGCATTCAGTTTTCTTACAATTCATATTCTCTTGATGGCTCCTTGCCTCCTTTGAGACGTGCATGGAAGCTGACAGAGGTATTGAAGTCTCTCAGCTGATTGATGACATAAAACACATGAAACAGCCCAGGTCACATACCACATCCAAGTCAGCCTAAACCTAACAATCCACAATTCTTCATACTCCTTTGGCTAGTACAGCCAGGGACTTTCACATAGACCTCACGTAGAGTCATACCAAACTCAAGCAATTTGCAGCCTCTTTGTTCCACAGCTGTGTCAGGTTCTAGTCTGACTTGAATGGGAGAGATATTCTAAAAACTGCTTTCGTTTATTTATTTTCAGATGTGCATACCACAAAAATTAGATTACGGTTTGGATTTGGTCACGGCTGTCTCCTGCAAAGACTGATTCTGTCTGTAGCAAGTATTTTCTGGAGGGTTTCTTCTATTAATTATATGCTGCCACCCACTTATTTCCTTAAGGCAGATTTTGCATCTGTGATTTCCCTATGACGTTTCCTTTCTTTAAGGTAGTACACCTCTAAGGTGGGCAGACCGACAGCGTAGAAAAGGCTTTTACAATCCAGGGGTCAAATGTTTTTCTTCTGCTACATCAAGGGATAAAAAGTGCAGAGACTGTGTGACAGACAGCATTAATTTATCCTGTGCTAATGCTGTTTAGCAATTGCAAACTGAGGACACAGTGGAGAATCCAGCATTGCCTTGATCCTGCAATCCCACATATGCTTGACATTTGTAAACAAGGAGAAGCATAAGATAAACACAAAAGAGTAAGGAGATGATAATTTGGAAATTTGTTAACACAATTTGGTTTTTTTTACAGTTAAACGGCAGAGTGGTTGAGGCATCTTGCTGTGTATGGACACCCAGGCATTTGGGCCGGAAAGTCAGAGGCTGAGGCTGACTACCAAAATAGCTGCACTGTGTAAGCCTTACTGGCTAGCCACACACAGAGACACCTCTAATATCACTGTGTTAGGTTTTGTGGCACAGCATCTCTCTGGTGATGTAGTGAACAGTGCTTGACACACAGGACTTCCAGCATACTGTTACTCTACATCTTCATGGGAAAATCTGGGAAACCTCAAAACTATGATTCTGTCATACCTGGAGGTGATCATAACCTCTAATGAGTTTGTCGTTGCTCTTTTATGACAGATTTGCTGATGCAGGAAATTTTTGGTCATCAGTCTCTCTCTCTCTCTCCTGCTTGGCAGCCCTTGCTTGCCATAGCTCTGTGTTTTCTTTTGTTTCTGTGTGTGTTTCTGTCCCTGTGCATCTTTCTGTCCCTGTGCTAACAAGTATTTATTTATTCTGTTCAACATGAGGCTGTTTCTGAGGGAAGGATCAGAGAGCCCATCTGCATGCCATGGGTACCCCTGGCTGATGGCAGGGATGCCAGGGAGAAGGTGTAAAGGAGTGCATCCTCCCTCCTCTTCCTCTGTCTCACAAAGGGATGGAAGCAGCCTCTTTAATCTTGAGGAAGGGCTTTAAATGTGAGGCAGTGAGTATAGATGGATTTGCTACCATGTCCTTTCTCAGCCAGTCAGGCTGGGTGTTCATGGTCTTACCTTCTCTGTGTGCCCAGAGCACTGCAGGTAGACCATGGATAGCATGTGTCCATCCTGTGAAGGTTTTACTGCCAAGCTGCTTCACACAGTCCTGCCTGAGGTCTTCATCACCTTGGGGGCAACACATTACTTACAGATTCTGTCTCTTGAGCATCTCATACCTTCAGAACCACCTGAAAACCATCTTTTTCTTCTCCCTTTCAGGTACTCTGAGTGTAAAATAGATTGAAAGTTCAGCCTTTTCACACTTCGTAATATATTGATAGAAAAAAACAGAAAAGTTTTGGCTTTCAGATTGGTATTTTCAGTTTAGTTCTCGGTCCCTGCTCTCATCTGCCCTTTAGTTGTGTCAAAGTAGTTGTGGTTTAATACTGGAGAAGGAAATATTCTGCTTTGGCAAACCTTGCAGCAGAAAGTCTCCTGCAACTTGGTTGTCAGATTGTGTTTTGTGACTTTATTTGCAAATACAGCTCAAGGAGTAGAAACTGAGTAGTGCATGTTTTGACAAATACGTTAACCCAACCCACTTTGGAGAGATCTGACTTTGAATTTTCCAGAGCCCTTTTCCAAAACCAAGAACTTACGAGCTCAGTTCCTTTTTATTTTCTGGGTATATAAGTTGTACTTCTTCTCATATACTGACTTCACAAATCGTACCAAATCACACTGCCTTCACCTGGAGTAATAAGGGGCAAAGGATAACATTGTTACATTTCTAATGTACTCAAAATATGTGTTTTCTTCAGACTGTTGATACAGGAGACCTCATGATGTTGGTAAAACCACTGGAAGTTATACCTCCAACACTTGCCTTTCTTTTTTTATTTCTTTGGTTCTTAGGTTGCACAGCTGGCCTTGGCTGATAGAAACCCTCTTCCCAATAGCACAAATAAAGCTATAAATCCCCACATTTCCATGTGAGAATGTGAGCCTGGCATCTACACACTTAAAAATGTTCACTCATTTAGGGTAATTTCAAGTTTTTTAATAGATGAAAGTATGAATATGCTTCAGTATAACTCACAGTTCTCCACTTTCTAAATCTACATAAGGACCCTGATGCAAGTTATCAATGAACAACATTTTTAGCTCTCCTAAGCACACTAACATGACAACTGCGTTTGCTAAGAAAGCCCAAATGCTCCTTAAATAAAACTGAAAGGAAACTGTGGCACCCCTGCTTAACAATAGCAAACAGAAAACAGTGAGAGAGCACTTGATGTTGAAAATCTAATTTTCGTCACCATGTATTTATCTGAGCTTAGTTCCCATTCTTGGCTGATAAGGAATAACTAATCATGATTTAAGCATTTCTTCAAACCTAGCAACCTGTTGAACAGCTTCTTAATGTGCCTATCAATCATTTGGAGATAAGGATAGTTTGCACTCATAATAGCTCGTTGTAAAAATAAACAGAAGTTACTATAACTAGTTCAATCAACAATGGGATCTTTGAGGTCAGAGTGGAAATAATCAAACAGTAAGTATGAATAGGCTGTAATTTTTCTGATTAACAAATGTTTTGCTTGTCATGTGATCTTGAGAGCTGTTCTTAGCTCTTTAGAGGACTAAAATACATTTCAGAATGTATGTATTTACATTAGGGGGTTAAACAAATGTATGCACATACCAGTTATTTTCTAAAGCTATCTGTTCATGTAAAGCTTTTTTTTTTGTTTTTTTCTTTTTAATTTAAAAAGTATCTTTGTCCTAAAGTTAGATTCTCAACTGGCCACTCTACAAAGCATCTTGAATAAAAAAATGGAAATCTAGTAACACGCAGAAAGTATTGTGGAATGCAAACTATAAATTACTGACACACAAAATAAACATATTACTCACATCTCTCCAACACAGTTGAAAATATAACAGCCAACAGGAACATATTACATCTCAGCACCAGTTGCTGATCAAAATAACAGTGTCCATATATAGCTACTAGTTGTGTGAAAGGAGTCAAAGAGCTGTGTCTGTATCTGTATGTACATCTGAATCAATGACATTCACAACCTGGACACTGATGGGACATTGATCATAGTTATATGATTCCAAAATAGATGCTTGGATCACCTTCTGGAGGCACCTATCTTTGTCAAGATTATATAAAGATCACAAGCCTCTCTCTTTATTTTAAATTGCACCTGTGATGCATACCTAAAATATAAATGTAGATGATGTGGATATAGCTTTCTTCTGTCATCACGTTGCCTGTACAAAAATACAGCCTTCCTCTCTACGCTGTGGTAATCATTGCAGTGAATTCAGATGAAGGTAGATACCTCTGTAGCTCATAGACTGTACTGGTGTGTGCAGACAACCTGGAAATGTGTCCTCTGAAAAGATAGGAATCACAGAATCACTCAGACAGGAAGAGACCTCGGGAGGCCTCTCATCCTACCTCCCACCCAAGGCAGGGTATGACACAAACTCAAACCAAGTTGCCAGGGCTTTAATCCGGTTATGTCTTGAAAACTTCCAAGGAGCTGTTATCTTCATAGTGATTTTATTTTCTTTTTCTTCTAGCTGTTCTGAACTTTCCCTCTTTTCAATTTAAGGTCACTACCTCTTGTTTTCCTGCCACATCACACTGTGTAGGACCTGGCTCCATCTCCTTGCTGGCCTCCCTCTTGGCTCTGGGGGCTGCTGTTGGGTGCCCAAGCAGCTGCCTCTTCTCCAGGCTGAGCAAGCCCCACTCCCTCGCTCTCTCCTCGGCATACGAGTGCTCCAAGTGGAAATAAATGAATGAAAATACCTGTGTTGTCAAGAAATGACAGCATATCTGCTCTATCAGTTTGTTACTTCTAACCTTATTCATTCAATCATGAAAGGAGTGACAGACAGCACTTGACAACTCTCTGGGATCTTACACAGTAAATTCATGTCAGCCTTTTCTAGAATACAAAGTTTGGCCTTATTTTGAAAGGCAATGAGCCTTTGAAAACTTCTGTATGTCTAACACCTCCCAGCAGCCAGCCCTCTGTTAAATCAGCAAGGGTGTTGGCAATTTGGTTATTTTGGTATTCAAAAGGAAAAACCAGTCAGGAGGGAAGAAACTACAAAGGAGCATTCTAAAGGAAAATTTTCTTGAAGACCATGAAAAGGATGAGATTCACTGATGTCTAGGAGGAAGAGGCAGAACTTCAAATACCATGGGATTATTCTGAAAAAAACCCCACCTTTCTAGAACACCTGATGGTGTGGATGTCACTAAATTTAGAATACAAGATCTCAATCAGTTTTGTTTAAGGAAAAAACGTGTTCTAAATGAGATGCTGTGACTCCTTATCCATCAGCTACTTTGATCTCTTTTGAGTCATCTCTTTTAATTTGAACACAGCATAAGAATACAGCAATAGCAGCCTCTTCAGGACTTGATTAAAGAAAACAGAATATAACAAAGAGCTGAGCAAATCTACAGTACTGCAGACAGTTTAGCTGGGATGTGTCTTTTCAAAGAAAGATCCAGTCTTTGTTAAGGGGTCTCAGATGGAGAATCCTCTTGACCCCTTTGTAGATTGTTCCACTGGCATGTGTATTCTCTGAACACAGGGCTAAGTGCAAATGTGTTCATTCAAAGGGTCCAAATCAGATATTTAGATGAATTTTTGAAGTTATTGTGGGAGTCTGTGGATGTGTGTGTGATTTAAGTCCAAGTCTATCTCTGTACATTTTGGTTTTGTTTCATAAACTTAATAAAACCTATAAGTAAATTGAGTGAGAAATAATGAATATTCTACTGAGGACATCCATATTTATGAACCGCTGGCTTTAAATAATGAGACCTTTGCAAACCATGCTGAGCAAATTTATATAAGTCACCCAGGTCCCCAGTAACAGAATTCTAAAAAATGTCTTCCCTCAAGTAAATGACATAATGAGAAATCCTGGATTATTCTGACTTGATAAATATTCATTTTTATTTGTTTCTGAGACTGCAGTAAGGGCTTATTTGTGGTGCCAGGAATGGCTTCAGAGCAACAGTTGTTATTTTAGTGTAACAGACAAGCATCTGTGATGTTTGCTATTGTATCAATTGCAAGTTTAAAAGTTTAAAGCTTTCCCATAGATGCTGGTCATGAGGAAACGGATTAAAGAAATAAAATATGAACTCACTGAACTTTTATCTATTTTAAACTGGAAGGATTATATCCAAGAAAGCCTTTTGTTTTAAAACAGCCATCTCAACATCAGCTAGAACAGATTGGGTTACTTAAAGGGCCACTGACAACTCGAGAAACAAAACCCCTGTGACTTAAGATAGGATCCTTCAGCGCCTGTACTGTGTGCTAGATATCTGCTGCTTTTGTTCATTCCTTGCTCTCTCATCCCATTGCCTTTACAAGTCTGTGATTTAATCAAAGAAGACATGGAATAGGAAGGAGGGAGAGATCTCCTTCCTACCACTTCCATCCTGGTTAGTGAGTTCCCCATCGGGAAGTTGCCCATCTGTGCAGCCCAGCCTGTGCTGCTGGGGAGGCACATGGCTGGGCGTGCAGACCTTCTGCACCACTGGTTGAAAACATGGGGGGGGCAATTTTAGAAACCAAACTACAGTTAAACTAATATTTTAAAAATTATTTTGAAGGGGAAAAGGTGGGTGGTTTTGAAATCATTGTCTGTGCAAAGGCCACAAAATTGAGAGAATGCCAATTAATGAATGAGATTATGCAATCTGGCTGATTATTTCCCCTTTCAAACATCTCATCCAGCTAAGAGAGTGCCTCACTGATGTAGGCTGTGTCTATAGAAACTGAGGGCTCAAGTCAGGTGTGTGAGCTTAGATGTTTGATGAGCATTTCATGTTTGGTGACATTAGATTTCTCGGGGCAAACAGGGCAATTGTGTGGGGCTGGCTGATGGGACAGGGGTAGGGCAGATGTTTTGGAGGCCATGTGAGATACTCCGGAAGTATTTGGAAGGATCTCTGAAAATGAAATGTGAAGACCAGAACCCAGGCAATTGAACTGAGGCCTACATGAGAGTCTGAAGGGGTTGGATTCAGCTCCAAGTTGTGGACACTGAAGCTTAGGTCTCATTGCAGGCACAGCATGGGAACCAAGTACCTGAGAAACTGGCTGGGTCAGTGGAGTTTTAGCCAACACATTTACTGGGGTCCAGAGCTTTGTGGTAGGTCTTCCAACATGATAGATAGGTCATTCTTGCTATGAGCTGAATATCTTTCTGAATCCCAGCCAACAGACTGTATACTCCAGGTTTACAGATAAGTGGTTATACAGTTTTGAATGACCTGTCTGGGATGACACTGAATATAAGGAAAAAATGTAAAAAGCCAAGAATTATCTACAATTATCTGTACAGTGAACTGAGAAAATCTGAGGCAATCTCTGTTTTTTAATGAGCTGAAACCAAACTATTAATTTCATGTTTTTGTGAAATGAAGATGGCACCTGAAGAAAATATCTCTTTTTTTTCCCTTTTTAACTAAAATCTAGTTACTCATAGTAAGGACCCATTAAGTGTGCCAGTCCTGCACAGCAGTTGGGAGTCCCACCCCTTTGTTTCCCTCATGGGACTCACTGTGGTGTGCCTCCAGCTCAAGTTCTCACTGCTGGACAGCAGCACTGCTTTATTGGGGAGGGAAAGAAATGTCCAAGTCCTGGTCTTCTTCTTTCCTGCTGATTTCCCAAGTTCTCTGTGGAACAGAAAACACATCTTTTTGCTGGTCCCTTTCCTTAAATGAAAGGAACTAGTTGGATTTGCCAGGTAATGGATTGGTCTGACAGCTGAAATCAAATGGAAAAGCAAAAAGCCTTTAACTTCCGCCTTCAGAATCTTAGGCCTTACTTATTGATGCTTTCCTCCTTGTTGAAAGTCAGTCTTCCTATGCAGTTAATAGAAATTTTATTTTGGTAACAAAATTTGTCTTTATCCTTGGAAAAGAAAGAAAAAAGGAAAGCTTTCAAACCATATTATTACTTAATGTAGACTTCTGAGTTTTCTGCTTTGCCAGCTCAGTCAAGCAAAAAAGAACCACAGTCTTTTAGCTTATTCATGTCTTGAGGTCTTATCCATGATTAAATACTTGGGTTGTGTACCTGGCATCTGGATTTCCAAAGTTCTTCCTGTTCTAGTTTTCCACAGGGTCAGTTTTGCTTGGGTGCCTTCTATCCAATGCCTCCTGGAAGTTATGACAGAGATGTCATCAAGATTAGCTGTCAAACTGTGATTCCCAGCCAAAACCAAAAGAAACAACTGATCAGCGAATTTATCAAAAAACAAAATGCAGTTTGTTTAAATGATTTAGATAAACAGTGCATCTTCAGGGCACAGCTATCCAGGGTGTGTTAAAAGCCAAGTTTTCTTATGATTTCAAATACTGGAAAAATGATGTCTCGCGTTTTTTACATCTCTCAGCTTGATGAAGATGTGTCTGAACCATTTTCAAAAATAAACACAAGAAATGCAACATCTTGACCAATTTCATGTTTTAATTTCACTTTAAGGACTAGGAGTTTATAGTCTTATGCAGCATTGTGTTACTATGGTGACAGGCTCTTTAAAATATCTATAAAATAGGAAGTTGATTGTCCGATTACAATAAGGAGACCACAGTTTGTCTTTTACAAACCATGAAATGCAAACTAACATTTTCCTACTATCTTCTCACTTTTTCTAGGTTTTGCAGTTGCACACAGAGGTAGAAAAATGGCTTGTGCTCTTATCTAGACACTAAACAAATCTGGTGTAAAAAAGATTATATGTAAAATTGCATACATAGATTTGACAGGAATAACAGCATATTTTAGAAAAACCCAGGCACTCTACATTGTCAGAAGAAGGTATTAATAATTTTATTCCACAGGAATAATATGGCACATGCTGAAGGAGTACCCAAGGGTTTCCTGATTTTTTAAAGAAGTGCTGACATTCTCTGCTTTAAGAATAAAGTGTGTGTGTGTGTATCTGTAAAGACACTAAATTCTCTCAATAACACAATTTCTTCCATACATTCTGGTCATATTAGTTCCAAGGAACAGAAACATCCAGTCCCCCACATCTGCAAGATCTGGAAAAGATCGTGTTTAGGCAGCTGATTGCTCAGGAGGCTGTGGCATATCCACAGCTGGGGCCAGCTACTGGTCTGCTCTAGGAGACTGACAAGAGTATGGGTGGCACAGCAGGAGCAGCATCTAATGACACATTGCTTTTCCTGGAATAATGGCTAAGGACAGGTTAAGGCTGCTGTTCTCAATTTTTTCTTTGCTTTGTTGTATACAGCTGCAAGTTCTCTATTAATAAATATTGTGTTTTGACAAAATGTCTCAGCAGAAATCAATGACCTGGGACCTGCATATGAATCTACACATCTTTCTTTTGAAAAGATCAGTTTTGGAAACAATTTGCTCTCAGGCTTTAACTGCAGATATACTGAAAATCTTACAGCAGCCCACACAGTTCGGTGAAATGAACTGCATTGTAACCAATCTAACTGTTATCCTGGCTTCCCCTAGTCTTATTTCAATAAAAAGGGATGTGAAAAATGTACAAAATGTGTGAAACAAAACCAAAAGATAGAGTCGAAAATCTGCCTTTGTGCTAAATCTCCCCACTTTTAAATTTAAATTAATATTTCCAAAACACATTTATGAATACATTTCTTGTTTAAAGCAAAGAAAAATCCCCTGTATGGATAGTCTTCAAAACTCCCTAATTATTCCTGAGTCTTGTTATAGTCTGTCAGATAATTGTTTGATCTTCCACTCTTTTAAGTCAACGTCAAAACTCTTACTGAGTTTAATAGGTTTAGAACTCAGACTGAAGTAGGGAATTTTAAAAATACAGACTCTTGGCACCAGGTACCATAACATTTTTGAAGGTGTATAATGTTAAAAATGTTTTTTAGCAAGCAGCAGAATTAATTTCTTTGAAGTTTTACAGCCTTTTGGGTATATGAAAGTACAAGAAGCACACAGGATGTTTGCCCATTGAGGACTCTTGGAAAGTTTTAAATTATGAAAATTCCAATTGCTATAAATGATGGTTGAAACCCTTGCTTGTTTTCATGGTTCTAAATATCCAAATTTTTTCACAAAAACTAGTGCACAGTTCCCTCCTGAGTACAGAGCTGCATCTGTGTTATGGTGACAGCTCCATTCTTTATCCCATCTCTGAGTTCAGACTTCAGTTCTTTGTTGTTTTGAGAAGTTCTTTTTCTAAGTGCAACTGGGGGAATGGATTTTGAAACGTAACTTTCAGCAGAAGTAGTCAAGAACTGCCTTTGCATTGGTGCCTTGCCATAGCAATGGATGATTTTTTTCCTTAACAGACATAAAATCAAATTTACAGAGAGAACCTGCAAGGGGCTTTGTGTCCTTGCAGTTGCCTCCTTGGTAGCCCATGGCAGCCTGCAAAAGGAGATGCTTGTTGTACTTTGTGGTTCTCTCTACTTTAGCCACTGGCAGTGTTGGTGCAAGGTACCTGCAAAAGAGAGAATGGATGTCTTCCCTGTGTCCTGCAGCAGGAATATGCCAGCAGCCTCCAGACAGTCTGGTGGTGCTGTGCAGAAAGATGCTTTACATTACATTGTCTACTGGGTACAGATGCTTGTAGAACCAAAGTGGTTCACATCAAATCAAACACTGCTCCTCCTTCTTCTTGCACCTCACCAGCTGGTAATATGAATGCCCACAATGTGGTAACTCACTTGAGAAATACTGCATGTGGCTGGTCTACCTGTCTGCTAGTGCTTAATTTATCTCTTTAGCTCTATGGGGCAAAGATCTTATCTATCTCTTTGGAGGAAAATACTGTGGGGTTCTCAGCTGAGCAAACTAAATGAGTTTTCATTTAGTTATCTCACAAATTAAGTGTTTTACTGGACTGAGACGTTGACACTTGCCATGAGGCGATCCCAAGTCAAAAACATGGGCAGATCCAGCAACATATTCAGCAAAACACCAAAGTATAAATAATCCATAAAATGATTACAGAATCATGTAGTGTATTTGAATTTAATCCTGGAGTAGAGTGTTAGGTGTTATTACAATCAGGATACCGTAGTGGCTTGTATGTTAACTGAAACCCTATTCAAATTATTAAAGAAAGCTTAAAATTGCACTAAGCAAATTAGACTTGCTTAGTTGCCAGGAAAACAGTTTTAATGGAAGGTGTGCCTTTTCAAAAAGGAATCTGAACTGGAATCCTTGGATATGAAACATCAGCTCATCAAACCGCAAGCAGGAATGAGGGCCACGGTCAAGGCTTGGTGGTGAGACTATGCTGGCTTGTGCTGGCAATTGTGTCCAGGAATCTAAGCTTCGTGCTGCTGAAATCACCAAGATAACTGATCTTAGTTTTCGGTTTGTTTTGATGGGGGTTTTTTCCCTGGAAAAAAAAGAAAAAAAAAAGGCAATTGAAATCTCTTTGCTAAAACTTTGCAAGCCAAACTTCAACCTGGGATTGATTTGCCTGGTCACAGGAAAGCAGCAGTGTGTGCCCCTGATAATGGAAATATCAATCCGCTTGACAGACCCTTCCATGGAGGGGGCAGAGCAATGCACAGTGAGTGTGCAATTGCTGCAGCTGCTGCAGAATTGGAGGGTGTGCACTGTTTGGAACAGGAGGATAGCTAGCATGTCCACATGGCACAAATCTCTGCTTTGCAAAGCTAACTCTGAATGAGTCGGAAATAGTCTATCTTCATGCAGTTTTCTCCTCAGGCTAGTGAACTCTGCCTCTTGGCAGGGTTAGTTAACCCATATGAAGTGCTATGCTAATACAACTAAATTGTGTTCATTACCCACATTATAAGGTTTCAGGTCAGGCTGGCTATCTCTGCATTCAACTACAGCTTGGCAGTGCCAAGCACATCAAAATCCCTGCAAATTTGAGTGTCTGAGCTTGACTCTGCCCATCCTCCTCAGAGTAAGTTCTTATTGCAGGCAGTGAGAACTTAGCCCAAGGAGTCCATGACTGGGCCTTTAAACATTCAAGACCAACATTTTGAATAATTGACTCTCTAGTTTGCCTCAGGATATTATGATACTTTTCAAAGGCTGTTTCCAATATAGCAATAAGCCACAACAACGTGTGTGTTAGTATGAAATCGGTGCATGCCTCCAGTGCATTGGCATGGAGCCTGTACCACCCAAGAAGTATTCCCAAAGTGATGCAAAGCCTACTGAAATCTGTGGAAAACTTTCTGTTGACTTCAGTTAACTTAGATTTCCATTGACTTCAGTGGGCTTTGGATCAGTCCCAGAGATTCTCATGCCTCATATGAGTACTGTTTACATGAAATAATCATTAGCTAAAATATACAAACAATTCTTGGAACAAGGACCAGCACCTAGGACTCTTCTCCTTTGTGATGCACTCCTTTCTTCCTTTCTTTCTCTCTGGGTCTCAGTGTTTGTTTTTGCTGCAGTCTGGCAACTTCAACACAGTGGTGGCTGGAGCACTCCCTGGGGACTTGGAAAGCTGAACCTCTCCAGATGGGAAACTACCATAAGCTCTGTATCTCCCATGTTCTTCAGGAACGCCCTAACTGCTGAGTTGTTGTATACAAAGCAGTTGTTGTCAACTCTTCCATTGTCTAGGTTATACAAAATGAAACACTCTTTTGTCTGTCTAGGTCTTTCAAGTTAGTGCCTTTGGCAGTCACATTTGGGTACATACTTAGTTTTGCTTATTCTGTTGAAGGCAAATACAGATGGAAGTCTCCAAATAAAAGCTCCCGGATTGAGGGTTATCAGGAGGACTTATTCAGGTATTACTCTGGCACCAACATTTTTTTTTATTGCGGAATGGGAGCTCCTCTATGAGTAAACCTTGATAATTGGTTCTGCAAAGGTTGTAGAGGTGATGATAAGATCTGAGGTTATAGGAATGTGCTAGGCTCTTTGGTGATCATACAAGTAGTGTGGCATTTCCACAACCAGATTAGTTAAAATATCCCAGTAGGGAAGGAATTTAAATGCTCACAATTCTTTAATCAGTATCCTAACAGAATAATAAATCAGTACATTTATTTCTGAGATAAAGATGAGCAATTTTTTCAGATCATTTAATCTACAGGCATATTGATTAATGTATTAATGGAAAGGCAATAATCTAATAAAGCATTTAGGTAATGTGCTGTTAACAATGAATGTGCTGTTAATAGCAGTTAATGTATACTGTTTAGTTAAATGTACACTCATTAATCAAAACAGAGCAAGCTAAGTATTGCTCTATCAGTGTATTGTCAGCTTGGACAGTGCTGTTAATTATAGGCCAGATGTTGATAATCTTGCTCAGCTCAAGGAGTTGCTTGTCCCATCAATAGCCTCAGGGGATATTTCTACATTCACTCTGAGATGCTCCCTGAGGCTGCTCCCAAGACCACATGCACTCAATCTTACTCTCCACCAGTAAATTAAATGGTGCCAGGGCTCTGGAACTTAAGTTATCAGAGCAGTTGCTGACATGATTTTGGCCTGTGTCACCAAGAACTTCCCGAAACAATTCCCTGGCATGACTGGGGACTCAGCAGAGCCCAGAGATTGTTCCCTGGTGGTCATACGAGTCTGGCCACCCTGGTTTGGGAAGTAAGAGTATTTAATACTAATGACATGGAACACTGTGAATTGGCCAGTTTGGATGCTGGAGAATGGTCCCATGCAAGTGTCATTCATCACTGTAAATGCAGCTGGGCTGCAGAAAGAGCAAAATCTGCAAGCCCAGTCCCAACTGTGGCTGGAATAAATCTTCGCAGAGTCCCAGAGACTCATGTTCAGTTCACAGTCCCGTGGTGCACCATACAGGCCTCCATCCCAAAGACAGCTCTTCCAGGCACACAGGAGCAGTACAAACAGGAACCAGGGGTATCAAGGGCAGCCCTCTTCCCCAGACACGTGGGCACCTGGATGGGTTCTAGTGGGTGTGCTTCTAGCTTCTGGAGTGCTGCAGCTACTGCTAGTTGCACGCAAGCACTTTTCTTTTTTGTTTGTTGAAAACAATGGATTATAGAGGTTCAGGCACTTGAAACAACACCCATGGAGGCCTTTCAAAAAAGGACACAGGTGCATCTGTGGCACCTTCTTGTAGTTTACGTGGATATTGGCTGCTAGTCCAGTCTGATGTGTTCAGTGTGCTCACTCATCTGTGAAAAGTCAGTTGTGACCATAGTGCTCTGCAAAACGGAGCCCGAGGTAACCAAACCAAATATTGTCTCTTACTTCAAGCAGTATATATACAAAGATATTGCTGACTTGTAGCAATTGTTGATAGAGCAAGTTCTGATGCTGCAGTTAAATAGCGCTGAGTCATTAATCAGTGGCCCTACTTTATTGTTTTTGACATCACTTTCTACAGGTTGAAGAAGTTTACCTTTATAAGAAGCAGAAAGTTGACAGATATAGTAGATAATTCTGTTATGCCTGTTTAGAAATGATTAATGCTAAACTTTTGAACAGGTCTACCTTGAAAAGGAAATGTCACCTGTTCAAATGCAGCTTTGTATGTTTTCCTGCGGTAATGTATTCAGTGCTTATCAACATGCTGATCTGCTGCTAGTTTCAGGGAGTAAATGTGAGTTTCAGCAAGTGAAGCCTGATCCTGCAGGTGCATGTTTAGGCAAAACTACCATTAGTTTTAATGAGGGTTTGTCTTAGTCAAAAGTGCCCAATGAAGCCAGCAAGTGGGTAATGAAATATGTGAGCATAAGGGTGGGTTTTTGTTGCTCAAAATACATTGATGTGCCTTTGAGACTTCCATTCTAAAGTGTTTGGAGTTTGCTTGAATTTTTCATGCAAAACCAGTCATTGGAACATTTTTATGTTTTATTAAATTCTCATTTTATTTCACTCCCTTCCGGCTGCTTAATAAAGAGTTTCCAGCTGTTTGTAGTTCCACTTGGTAGATAAAGTAGTCTTTTATTTTACAAAGCGCTCAGGAACATTTATAACTTAAAGTGTGTGAATGGTATCCTCTGAAGCTGATTAACTATCAGTGGGCTTGAAAATAGTGACTAAAAATACAGATACAGGGCAATGAGGTTTCTAAGGGTGCTTAAACATGTTCATCACTTGCTCTGTAATGATTTCTTTAGTACTCCATGTAGTGATTAGAGAATAACAATTGCAGAGCCCACTTGTACAGTAATGTACTTCAATAAATTGCAGATTCGATATTATGGAGAAATAGGAAAATCAGGTTAAAATTAACAGGAATGCAAGAAATAAAGAGAGAGCAAATGGTTGCCATACATGAATGCAATTTCCTTTTTGGAGCTGTGTTAACCATCTACAGCTTTATTACCACAGAACCTCTCAGATGTACTAGGATCCCACTCTTTCTGGTACTAAGCAAAATAAGAACTCTTATGATCTATCATATTGTTTGAAGAACTCCAACTGTTTCTTCTCATCATGATTTGCCTATGAGCTGTTCACGTTTTCCATGAATTTGTCCATTGTTTGTATTTGTATGAAATTTATTTTCTGGGAAAAGCCTATTAATTAACTAACCAAGGAACCAAACACTGGGGCCAAAGGGCCAGATTTTCAAGCACTCACTAGGGAGAGTTCTGTTTATACATATTTCATGGGAGGGGTTATAATTTCAAAAATAATTGTGGTGGTTTGGAATTTGTAAATGCTTTGGGTGGATATTGTTACATATTAAGTTTTTGAAGTAACTAACATTCAAAAGACATTCTTAGTCATTTAACTATTCAGTATTTGAGCTTCTCCTTAGAAAGTAGTTTGACAAATACCAACACCATGGAAACTGTAATATTTATGTACAGATCGAATACAAATAGAATATTTCCCCAACCACTTATCTTTGTACAGGGCAGACAGTTCCTCATTCCAGACCTGTCCCTTTGTCTGTCTGTCTATCTGTCTATCTATCTATGTTAAACTTGCCATATTCAATTCTTAATACACATTGTGAGAATTGTCTCAATAAAATTTTTATTGTACACATTCTGTCATTGATCTGTTTGTATATCGATAATGCATTGATAGTCCATTAGCTCCTTCAGGTTTGTCACAACTGAAACTGCAATTCAATATGTCTTCTTTTCTCAGCTGCCTGCAGACCTTACAGGGCCAGAGGACAAAAGAGCCGCTGGAGTTTAGTGCCTCCCATACCACTATGCAGAGAAAATTCAACAGGAAAAGGAAGGCTTGTGGGTGAACTTTTTTCCTGGTTATTTTCTTCCTTGTCATGTGCCCGACTCCAGTAGTGGAGAAAGACGCAGCTCTTCTCAGCCGTAAGAAGAATGCACTCTCCACCAGATTTTTTATATCATCCCTGTCCCTCATGTGATACAACAGCATCATTTCCACTGTTGTAGACTTTCCCCTGCTCTCCTGCAAAAGCCCACAGGGCTCCCAAGGTATGCAAGTAACAGTCTGGGGTCACCTCCTGTCCCCATGAAATGCTGAGTGGAGCTGCATACCCTGTCTGAAGAACAGAAATCATTATGTAATCACAAATCACTAACTGGTAATGCACCATACACAAGCATAAATTATTATAAAATTTAAATTATTTATCAGGTTAAAATGTACCACCTTTCACTTCACACAGAAATTAGAGTATTTTCAAAGAATCCCCCCAAAAATCCTTTTAATGCATGAATTGCCAGGTCTTGAAATGTCATTCCTGACACTTATTAAAGTAAAAATTACAAAACACTGGTTGTTTGATGCCAACCTCTAAAAGGATGCCCAAGGTTTTTGTTTCCTTGCTTGTTCTGTGTACCAATACGGACCTAGTGTAAACAGAAACATGAGCTTTCATTACCTTATGTTCGAGCAGCTGCAATAAAAACTGCTAATGGAAGAGGAGGAAAGAAGAGAGAAAAGATCAAATACCCTAACAGATATTTACACAACGTAAGAGTTTTGTGGCCATGAGATACTATTCTGATGTTATGTACAGAGAGTGAGAAAAAAACTGCACTTTCAGAAAACTTTGTGACAAGAATAGGTGGGAAAATAATTATGTTGCATGACTAACCTTCTCTTTGTACAGACACATTATAGGGCAGATGCCAAAGCAAACATTTTATAAGTGAAGCATAAGTTTTACTCATTTGCTGTCTGATCAGAAGCGTTTATAAATGCCTGTAGTATGAGTGTGTTTAGTGTACTTTTTCTTTTTTCACATGCAAAGTTCGTTAAATCGCTGATAGAAAAGTTCAGGCATTTATTTTAAAAATTGTTTTACTTTAGAATTTTGTTTAGAGTGGAAGAATAACTTCATGTTTCAGCATGAAAATATTACAGTAATTTGCTCTTTTCTTTCTTGCAGTGGATAACTAACCTACTGAAGGGTGGGTGAACAGCAGATAAATATTTGGGGAAAATTTTCTGACCCTATGTTTTACGATGTTGTGAGCAAAGTAAGGAAAAGCAGGCTACAGGAGTAACTGGGCAGAAGGACAGCCTGAGACACCTCTCCTAAAGAGTAAGCATTCTCTGCAAAACTGTGAAGTCTTTGAGTAGGTCCTTGCAGACTTTCATCTTCATCCCAGCCTTAATCTGGCTTTTCATGAAGGGTCTAGACAGCAGGTTAGAGAGTACACACACACACACACACACACACACAGTTGTTTGTAGATGGCACAGATAGGATGATACTCCAAGCACTTTGGAGATCTTATAGATCCAAAAGACAAACTGCAGGAATGGCCTGAAATTCACTGAGAGAAAGTAAGCAGGGGGAAACGCAGAGAACTGCACTTTAGAAGGAAAAAAATCAAACACACAAATGAAATAGAGAATAATGAGATTTACAGCAGCACAACAGGAAAGGATTACTATGAAGCACAAACCAAGTCAGCAATCTGAGGCTGTTGTGAACAAGAAAAATTCATCATGATGTGGTCAAGAACATCATCTGTAAGAGACAGGAATTGATTGCTTAGCTCTGTTTGACATTGATGAAACCTCAGCTGGAAGACTCTGCCTGCTTTTTGGTGCTGCACTTGAACAAGGTTATAGGCAAACTCCAGGAGGGGGTAACAAGCAGAGGAAGAGGTTAAGAAAACAGGACATGCAACAGAAGACCCATAGAAAGAGAATTATTTGTCTAAAAGGACTGAAGATGGGATGCAAAAGTCTGCTACAGTAAGGAGATTACAATAAAAAGATAGATTCACTTGAGGGAATTGAAAATCTCCTTTTTTGGATGGGCTAGAAAGATGTCTGTAGGGGTGATTTGGGAACACAGCAACATCTTAAGGTCATTTCCAGCCTTATTCCTTTGATTCATTGACCCACCACATAAAACTGTTTCTGAAATCAAACATCATTTTAAAATTGATTATTAGGAAACTTCCTGGATTAGTATATTTTTGACATGATACCCTTCTATGTTTTGTCTGCAGAAAGAAAATCTTGTAATTCTGACGTCAGTGTTTTCTTATTACTTGATGATTTTCATGAATATTCATGAACATTCATATTGAAGCTCTAAATCTTGTAAATCAGAATTGTGTTTCAAAGGGTTTTGCTGTAGCATTGTGGAAATTTGTTATGTGGCAAATATCCCTTTAATTTGTTTCATCCCAAATAGTTAATCCCAAAAGGTGAAGTTTTAATCTCTCACTCAGAACAACTGTAACATTTGTATTTAATGTACATACTGACATTTAGTTGTAAAACACATATTTCCACTTGCTCTTTATTTTTCCAGATTCTCGTTTCCAAGAACTACCTCAGTATTTTTCACTGGCATTAAGGATGTTCATTTGCATCACATTTGTTTCATTTGCATCACTTTGCATTGTTTTTTGTTTCAGAGTGCTTGTCCTTTAGAAATATACCTACCAACAAGTAGCGACCTCTGGATGATGCCCTCAGTATACTCAATGAGAAAAGTTTGTGAGAATAATTGTCTTTTTTGTTATCTTGGTAATATTTTGTTTACCATGAATGTCTTGAATCGATTGAGAAGAAAATGTGCTGCACAAATTTCAAGTTGAATTTAGCATTCTGCTTAAAAGAAAGTCAAAATGCTTCATTTATTTTTCCATCAGAGAAAATGGAGAGGCAGATTTCCTTTAGAAGAAAAGTTGTGAATGTGACAGTAATTTTAAAAATATTTTTTCTTAAATCCACATTTCTTTCAATGAAAGTTCTTGTGTCCTGTCAATTGCATTCATTATGAGATCCATTTGTTAGCAAAGAGACACACATAAATTAATGGCTGGCAGAGTACAAGGTTGTGCTCACTAACAATAAAGCAGGCTCTGCTGAGTGGAGAGTGAGGTGACATTCCACCAGCTTTAAAGCAGCTTAAGAGTCAGACATTGCTGCAGCTGATGCAAGCGATGTATCATCTCTTGCAGATGTATGGAGAGCACAGATTTTGTAGTCACAGGATGGGAATTTTTTTAAACCTAGAATTTAGTTAGGAGTTTAGTGCATTCTTTGTGGGCTGCACATTAGTGCACACAAAAGGCTGCTCCTGTGATAACTACAATACAATTAGTGTTCACCTTCTGTGCAGTAGTGAAATGTCTGTGTCCTCCTTCCTGCCACAAGGGTGGCTGCAGGTTGTCTCGAACAGAGCTCCAGCCCCAGCCCAGCCCATAGGCCATGGATGCCCAGCCCAAGTGGAAAGGGAAATGTTTTCCTGTAGGGATGTGGCAGCAGAGAAAGTGTTGCAGCCCTGGGGCAGGAGCGAGGCAGGCGCCTGGCAGGAAAGCTGTCAGGTCTCCCAGGCATGAAGGCACTGAAGCCCCCCACGGCTGTCCCAGCCAGGGACAGATTCCCTGTGTCTGCTGCCTCAGGCCACTAGCAGGCCTACCGGGTATTCCAGGGAAATTCTCTCTCCAGCAACCCAAGGGTGACTCTTCCTTGGTAAGAGTTCACGGCCAGTTCCACACAGCTGCAGGGATCTCAGGAGACCTGCTCACTATTCCAGCCTGGGAAGGTGTGTGTACACCACGGGTGCACCTTCTGTGGTTATTTTCCCTTTGAGGCGAGGGTGAGGGAGGTGAAATTATTTGCCTGGTATATATTTCTTTGTGGTAATGGGCAAACAACTTTTTCTTGCTTTTGGCTTTCCTTGATTGAACCTGAAAAGCTACACATCTTTGCTGTGTATTTACCCAGCCTGAAGGGCACCATATTCTAGTTTCATTCTTCAGGTTTCCTTGAAGCCAGTGATGCAGGGCTGGCTTTTGGAAGTGCAGAGACTGGGATACAATGCATGTTTACAGTGTGTTGTGCCATAACTATCCAAGTTATGTCAAAGGATGCATCAGGACCAACATAAATTCCCTTCTCTCCCTTCTAAAATCAGCAAGATTTTTTTTAATTGCATGGATTTTTATCCAGTTGTTAATCCCAAATTTTTAGCAACATATTTCTGTTAATGGTTTGTAGTCAAGCCTTGCCATACCATGGAGTTGAGTAAAGTGAAATAAATGATTCTTACTTTATTTTTTCTTCTTGAAAATTAGCAGATATTCTCCACTACTTTCAAATCAGACTAATACTTTCCTGAAACAAGGCAGAAGACTGTGATGAGATCTGAACAGAATACAGAGATGTGTAATCTGTGATTGCAGCTGTCTACACAGCTTCAAGCACAGAGTACAGAAATGTACTCTATATAGAGTATAGAATATAGAAATTCTTTACTATAAGGATGGTGAGGCACTGGAACAAGTTGCACAGAGATGTTCTGGATGCCCATTCCTGGAGGTCCTGAAGACCAGGCTGGGGGGTTGAAACTAGGTGATCTTTAAGGTCCCTTTCAATACACTAAAATTCTTCTGGAATACCTCAGTGGTGTAAAAGTGGTCTACTTCCAGACCTACGGGCAGTATAGACAGGTTTCCTACTGGAGTGTCCCTCTTTTTGAAAACCTGGAAATCCAATGTGTAGTGACAGCACTGTCCCAGAAGCAATGCAGAACACAGACCAAGCCCTGGCTGTCCAGGTAACTACAGTGTTGCATTGAGGACATGTTGAGGAAAAGATCAGCTCTGGAAATGGAGAATGAGCTTAATACAAGGAATGAGAGGGTTGAGCAAAATATTAAAACAAAGACCAAAAACTCACATATGCATTCAGAATCAAGCAGAAACAATTTCTGGGACAAAGGACTGACAAAACATCAACAGTCAGACATCCTGCATAACAGAGAGTCAAGCATACCTTCTTGCTCTTTGGCTGATGTAACATATTGTGCCTCTGTTGCTGTGTCTCATTTGTGTATTTCATTCTTCTTTTCTTGATCCCTCTGGCAGAGCCATGTTTTCCATGCTTACTCTGTCTCATGGACACAGCATTATGATTATTTCTGTGGCACCAATTGCTTCAACTGCTACAACCTCTACATTGCTGGAGTCCTTCTGTCATTTTCTGGAGAAGCATTTTAATTACTATCGCCAAGAAGATAGATGAACTCTTGAAACTGATGATCTTCGAACTGTGATACTTCATGTCTGAGATAGCGCTGGAAGGTGAAGGTAAACTTAGGAAAGAGAATCTGCCTCTTATTTCCTAGCTGCATCTACCTTGTTTATTATACCACTTTTGTACAGAAGAAAGAATTATGATGGTGAGTCTGAGGCAATTCTCTGTATTCCACTGGTATTTCACCGAGGGCTGGTTAAGACACATGGTACTGATTCCTCTTTGTTGTCAACTGCTAAACTGTAGCAAGTCTCTGGGTAAAGAAAAGCATAAATATTTTCCAATAACAGTATTTGCCACTGGACTTTGGAAGGGGAATGAGTTTGGTTTATAACAGCTTTCTCCCAGACAGGTAGGTGGATATGTCCACCTTGGATAGATAGCTGGTATCAACTCCATTTCCAGAATCAGTTTGCTGTTAGGTAGATCCACAACATTATAGCTCTACTATAGTGAATTGTACCACATTATGACTTCACAATAACAAACTGAGCCAAGTCAAGCCCTGGTTGTTCCTTTTCTGGGGGAGGGCCTCTGTTATAGTCAGTACGGATGCTAGTAGCATAGTTACTACTTAATGAGAAATGACTTTTGGTCCAATGTATTTGCTGTCTGTGTGCTGCAATCCAAATATCTATAAGTGGCTTCAATGGTTGAGTAATCCAATGTTTCCAGAAAAATGAAAAGGAACACAAACTGCCTGTTTGTAGTTAAGGCATCAACGCTTTAGTAACAACCATTTTCATTATGAAGCAATGATCCTGTTTATTAATATGATTACAGTACAGACAACAAAGTCTAATTCTTACATTATTAATAATTTTATGTACCTACACAGCTCTGGTTGTTATCTGTCAAAGCACCTTTTGTTGTTGCCAGAGATCCTTTGTTTTAGATTCTCTCGGAAGACTTCTTCTACCCTAGACTTCTCTTCTTTCCCTTTCTCCTTTGTTTTTTTAAACATCTCTCACATTTGGAACCCGCTTCTTTTCTTGTCCCCTGTCTGTTGTGATAGACCCTGTTCCTCTAACAGCTCTGTGGCTGGACCTTGGACTGGGAAGGCTGCCTCTGTCTCCTGATCATTACTTGCCTGGCTATGACACCTGTATGAAAACATCTCTCCAAGAGGTTGTGTTGATTGCCTCATTTGAGTAACTCATGAAGTACTTATCAAAAGATATGTAACAGTAAAAAATGATGCCAAAAGTCTTGTCTATCTGCATCTCAGTCCTTGTGTGTTTTCCACATATTCTTCTCAGTCTTGTTGCCCTTCTCTTCTACTAGAAGACACATGCCCAGAAACTGCTGCTTGTTTCCAACCCTTTCTACTTCAGGCTTTCTTTTAATAAGTTTTAAGTTTCTTTGATCCTGACCTTGTAAACATCCACCTGTAACTTACCTGGAGCCAGATGGTAGACATTTCACTGTTAACAGTCCCTGTTCTGAAGGACTTCTAAGTATTGTCTCTGAAAAATATTGATCTTTGTTATGATTCCTTTTAGTATTTGTTTTTCTTAGCAGTCTTCTTTAATTCTGTAAAATTGAAGAAATATATTCAAACAGATAAAATGAGGTACCAACGATAGCCATGAAAATTATAGAGATATCTCATTCTTTACAACAATCAGATGAATATTAAACATTTCACACACTGTAACCTTGCAAGCTTGATATTACACAAGTAAAAATAAATGTACACACCCATAAAACTAGTAAAACTGGCTGTTGCAGCTACACATAGTTCCTTGTGTTCATTAAAATTCTATCTTTATTGAGTTTATCTAGATTGGCATGCAGATCAAAGTGAAAATGTAATAAATAAAAGAATATACATAATGGAATCCATGGAAAGAAGCTATTCAGAAGATAATTCCAGTAGGTGAATTGCAATGAAGTTTTAAAAACAACAGTGCAGAAGCATTTGAAACGCAACACGTCATAGAGTGTTGAAGGGCCGGATCCTGAGGCCATTACTCACATGCGTAGACACACTGACTTCAAAAGAATTACTCACTATGAGTAAAGAGAGTTGGAATACGACTAAACAAGAGAGCATTGGCTCTTTTGGTGCAGCTGTGTAGCTGAACAACATTTCTGTGTAAGCACGATCCTGCCAGCGATACCCAGCTCAGTCCATAATGGCAGCTCCAAACCCCTCTGGAATGTGGTAAGCACCTGCGTAAGCCAGAGGATCCTTGACCAAATGGAAAGTGGGAACACAAATACTTGTAAGAATGAAATTACTAAGTTTTCCTCCAGTTGTTCTCACCTGTGCTGCTTATGAAAATAATTTTCTTACTTCCCTAGCCCTGGCTGGCCTTGCACAGCCCATACATGGAAAAGTGAGCTGGATCAGCCTTCTCTCATCCATTATTAAGCAAGTAGTTGTACTTTACTCAACTGGGCCCCAGATTTCCAAAGCTGAATATTTATAGGTGTTTAAACATATGGAGAAAGAGCAGTTTGACTGTCAGATGTCAAGGATGGCTCTTTAGGACAAGCAACAAAGAACAAAAATTTTTTTTACACCTTAAACTGCTAACTCGAGTATTTTGAGACAGTCATAGGACATGAACACAATGCTATTTTGTTGAAATTTTTATTGTCAGAATTACACAAGTGAGATAAAGGAGGATTTACAAGGTTAGTCACAAAAGATGAACAAGACAGAAACTAGATGACAGATTGTAGACAACAGAAACTAGAAGACAAAATCTGCATATCATGGGCTATTCACCAGAGTTCAATACAGAGTATGAGAGAGTATGTAAAAGAAACTGACAAAGGAGGAGCCTAAGAGAAAGCTTTCTTAAATAAATATGGAAACCTAACTGGCAACAATGGCTGCGATTCACATCCCCTGTTTCAGCATCTAGAAGCAACAAAAAGACCAGGGTATGCCAGATTTTGCTTTTCTGGAATGTAAAATCAAGAGAAATTTCTGCTGCTTTGGTCTTTCATCCCTTTTATGTTTAAGCATTCTTATTACGTACATAATATAACCAAGAATTAGCCAGGCTGTCGTGCCATAAGGATGAGTTTCAACAGAGAAAAACATTTGTCTGTGGTTACAGACTGGCTCTCTGGGAAAAAAAACAAAACAAAAACTGGTTGTGGCAGTATGTACTGGAACTTCTAAAAGCAAAGCATGAGGCTAAGTTTACCTGTCTGCCTACCACTGCCTAGAGTGTTTTCCCAGGTCTCAGCTAGTTTATAACACATGGTTACCTTCAGTCATGTGAAAGTGTTTTCAACCAGGCTGCTCTCTTATTGGCAGCCACTGTTATTTAATGTAAAAAAACATTGCACGTTGTTTTGAAGTAGTAGGAGGCAGTGTCCCCTTCCTCAAAACATTAATAGATCTTTTGAGCCAAATCCATCCTACCTCTTTGACCCAATTTTATGTTTATGTGACTTAATTGATCCCAGCAATATTACATCCATGTGTCCTTTTGGAATAAAACACTCTAGTGAATCAGTACCCTTTGCTCCTTTCCACATTGTTCCACTTCCACCATGAGAGATTCAAGGAAATTTTCCACATCTGGGACCTTTCTGAGTAAGGAGTAGAAGATATTGGCATCCATAAAACCCTCACAAGCCTCTCAAGAGATTATGATGTCTACAATACCGAAAAAAATGCCACCCAGGTTATTTCAGTACTTGTTTTTTTGCTTTTTCTTGTTTATATTTTGTGAGCAAAATTAATCGGACTCAAATAGATGAGTGGAGCCTTCTCTTTAAAGGAAAGAGTGTACCCAGCTCATTGAGACTCTTAACTAACTGACACGGAAGTTAGCTGCATTATGTGGGCTTCAGGCCATCCTCAGCACAATCAGTCCTCTTCAAGCTGGAACTTGCTGTGTTTAGGCAGGTTGAGATTTCTGAACAGGTTGTTCAGCCCTATTTTCTATGCTCGGTTGCCCAAGGATTTGTTTTCTTCCAAGAGCAACAACAAAGTATTTAGCTTACAAAAGTTTTGAAAGAGCCTGTAATTTTGAGAGAATTTTCTAGCCTTAAAATGTACAGTTCCTCTAGGACAGACACCAGGTTTTCAAGATGGAATGGCTCAGCAAATTACAAAGGCTGGAGGGCTGATACCTCTGGCTTTTCTACTGATATTGAGACCTTTCAAGTATGCTGTGACATAACAACAGTTTGTCAGGGTCTAGAGGTCTAACTGAGGACATTTCAGGACTCTGAGGAAATATTCGTTTCAAGTGTTATCACAATTCTATTTGACCATATTCATTAATAAGGTGCTTATAACCTAGAAAGGGCATGACTGTCAGTTCAAGACTTAGTAAGACTTAATATCCTTTCATGTAGTGTTTATATTTGTGCGGTATTTGATGGTATGGGGCTTTGCTACAAAAGTGTAACAAAATGCTTTGTCAGCTTGTCATGTCCAAGTAAACATATATTTACTTGAAAAGAAAAAAAAAGGAAACAAAAAAAGAAGATCCAAGCCCTACAGAGGATGTAAAAGAAAGAGTCTGCCAGCATCCCTTCCAAAGCAGTGAGTAGTAGTCTGTGCAAGGTAGAGTTGCTTCCCATGAAGGGAAAAAAACCCCAAACCAAGCACAAATTCATGTCAGTGACCTGAAGATGAAACAATGAGTCCAGCTCAATTGTCAACACGAGTCAATACGATACAGATCATTCAAGCCTTTCTTTTGCTATCTGTCCTGTCCATGCTAGAGATTGAGCTGCGCATTTAAACAGAACTGTATGAATAAAAGATACATATCCAACTCATTCAACTTAGTAGTCATCTTTACTGGTGGAGTCAGCCTTGCACTTGTAGAGTCCTACAAAGTTCTATGCTGCCTTCACAAGCTTTATATTACTGCAGTAGTTCAAAGAAGAAGAAATAAAAACCCTGGAGCTTTTAAACAGAGGTTTCAAAAACCTCCAGTAGCACTTAGAGTGTTTCTATTGGTTGCAATAGACTTAGATATTCAGATCTCCACAAGTCTGTGGTAGTCTGCATACAGCAAACATCCTATCTGTTGGATATGCCATGTCAGTTGTAACGTGTTTTTCTAGCTTCAAATTCCAAATAAGGGAAAAATCTGGCAGTGTTAAATGCCTCATGGAGTGCCTAGAAAGAGACAGTCTTCATTGTAAAATGTTTTTGAGGCTGTAAATAAAGGAGAAAGTACCGTTATTCCTGTTTTATAAGTACAGGCATCAAGAGATGAAAAGATCTGCCTCTGTTGTTCATGGAAAGATTATCATTGACTTCAGTGGGTGTAGTATCAGCCCTATAGCGGTATGAAACTTGGCTCCTAATTACATCAGGCCCACGTAGACTTAGTTTCAGCCACAGTTCATTTTATCGCCAGGTTGTTAACCCGTAAACCAAAGGCATTTCAACTGCTGACAGAGTCTGACTTGCGGTTCTGGGCTCCCAGGATGCCTGACTAAGAGAAACCCATGTCCAGTCACGTTTCGTTTGTGCTCCAAGTGTTTGGCTTCCATCAATGGCTTGGGATGGCCTGTTCTCTGCAGATTAAGAGGAAATAATATGTGACGCACAGGCTTGTCTCCTTCACTTCAAAGTGTGAGCAACAATGACTCACCCACCTCCACAGACATCTTTAAACTCTGTGCTGAGTTTCCTATTTTTCTTCTTGTGTCATAGATAGCATTACTGCCTTTTGTTTTCTCCAGCCTACCTTCACCAGCTTTGCAGAATTTTGAATTCAATCTGGCAATGAGGTTGAGCTTTTTTTTTTTTTTTTTTTACAGTTATTTTGGGTTCCCATATTCTTTCATAGTTTACTTAACCAAACAGCATGTGTTTAAGTTTCTCAGTATACTCCAAGTGTTACCAAATAAGAATAATCTGCATAATATCTACGTGAAAAGTAGGCTTGTTATTCACACTTTGTTATCATCCTGTCCCACAGACAGCTGCTGTCACTGTTTGCCCTTTTCAGTGGCAGTGGGCTAAATTCATCCTAGTCACAGATGGGGGTAGGGGGCTGTGGTGCAGTCACCATCCATTTGGAATTTGACGCGCTGGATTGAGTTATTCTTTCACAGAGTAGGGAAGCTTATTGAACAGAAAAGGTTAATTAACCTAACTGCTGCCCAAACTGGGGCAGGAAAAATGTCCATGACTTCTTCAAAATATACTTCATTAGGAAAACCATGAAAAAACTCAATAATTACCTTATTATAAAAGTCTTGCCAGACAACGCCATGCTTCACCAGGAAGAATTTATCTGCTGTTGTGTTTGCAGTCTTCAGAAGAATTCAATGAACCTGGGTCATCCATGGTTGTGTAGGCAATCAATCCTGTAGGCTAGTATGCAAAAAGTGGATTCCACCACCACCACTCCTTCTCCTACACCAGTGTTTTTGAATTAAAGTGACAGTGGCAGCTCTGCCCTGTGTTGAACCTAGTCCTGCCAATATGCATTAGACATGGTCTAAGCATGCCCAGAAATGGGGGCTCCTTGGGGGTCTTGGAAATACCTGCTCTGTAAATCCCAAATGCACTCTGGGAAATGGCAGTCTCTGTATTTAGTTCAGCAAGATGTCAGTGGTGTAATTTTAAGCATGAAAGTAAATTTTATAATGCAAGTTTTGAGTACGTTAATGGGGGCAAACGTTATAGGGAAAATCACTCTTTCTTTGATGAAATTCTCCTTGTTTGCACCATAAGTGCTAAGGTGTTTTATTTGAATCTTGCTGAAGGCACCTGCCTGTCTGAGCTTCAGCTCTTCTGGGTGTCCAGAACACGGCTTTGGCACATGCCCAGAACAGTTTAAGCAGCTTGATAGTTATCTCCCACCTATGAATCAAGGCATTCCTCTGCTGAAGTCTCCTGGGGAGCTCAAACCTGCAGACTTTCTCCAAAAAACACCCAACACACACCCAGAAAGCTCCTTGGAAAATGATTTGTGGGTGATTTTTAGAACAGACAGTGGAGGAGGATCTGCCACCCACCTTTCATACAAAATTCTTTGCTTAAGTCATTTGCTTAGGAAGTTAGGCGCAGATTCAACACTTTCTTCTGACTGATGGGGTTGAAACCAGCATTTTTCCAAGGAAAATGTCCTCTTCTCAGGGATTACATTGTTTAGAAAGAAAGAGATGGAGTTTCATTCGCAGCCTACTTTTATATTAATGTGTAGCAAAAACCTTCAAAAGTCAATAGACAGGCACCTCCACAGAGGTACATCATTCTGCAGACTGCACTAAGTAGTCTTGGGCAGAAACTCATTTATACACTCTATGGTCAACACCCTTTCAATTCAGCTCAGTCAAGTAGGACTTTTTTACTTGAAAAACTGGAGGAAATTAAATTCTGGTCTCCCACTTTGTCCTCTACAGTTTTATTTCTACTAAATAGGCTAAATAGACTAAATAGACTAAATAGACAGAAACATTTCCATCACCAGCCCATGTTAGAAGTATGCTAAACTGAAGAGGAGATGTAGATACCTTCTTCCAAGTTCTGATCTGTGAATGTGAAGTAAGACCCATCTTCATCTTTGTATTTGCATTTTCACTGCAAAGTGGCTGAAAGTTCCAGAATGATGAGTAGGGTGAAAAAGTAGATTTCAATCCTGTCTTGGATGCCTGACATTCCTTATGTTGTGCATGTAAAGCCCCATCCACAGGTTCTGTTTTCCACCCCCATGCCCAGCTACACAGGCTAAAACTGCACTTGTTTTTGTTATTCTTGGTAAGACTCAATAATGCTAATTTGAGTTCTTTTTCATCTTAACCAATAGCCCAGCAGTTTTTTCATCTGGTTATATAATTTTCCTGTTTTCTAGGTCCACTTTCTTTCTGGACCCATTTATTTCCTCCCCATTTAACCTCCATTATAGGTGATCTGTTTTGTGGGCAATGACTTTTAATTATTCACAAGTATTTACAATGAGTGAGTGCAAGAGGATTATATTCTACTGTGTCTATGGATTCTGTTTTTTCTCTTCTTCATGGATGTAAACACTAAGCAAACACCGAAGTGTATTCTTGGTGAAGGGTGTGAGGTCTTTAGATTCCTGCCAAAGCAGAAAAAACCCTGGGGAAATCCAGAAAGCAGGAAGGGCCAAGGCAGAGAATGATCCGGAGTGTTATATTCTGTAGAAGCTGTGTCTCTGAAATGATGGTGACAGCAGAAGATGGCAACAGCATGGGAGAGTCACTTCTGTGTGGGGAAAATAAGGGTTGGCAGGAGCCAGAAATCTTGAGCAAGGCAGTCTGGGTGAGAGAAAATGAGTGAAAGTTCAAATTGGATGGACAGGAAAAATTGGAGCTTTAAGTTTCTAGGAATTAGGGGATTAATCTGTAGGGATAAGAGAGGGCATGTTGAAGTTGAAGTTGGAGGGATTTTACTGCAAAAGAGTGGAGGGAGGATTAGTAGAAATCAGGACATAATCGACATTTAGAAAAGCCAAGTGTAAGATCTGGGAATTTTACCAGGGGAGGAAATTTTCCCTCAGGAAAAAGACACATCAGATTAATTGGTGGAGTCCTCTGAGGAAATACAACTATGTAGATCTGAAAGGTCTGAAGGAAAAGAGGTTCTGAGATCAAACTGGGTGGAACTAAGGGAATGGGAGTAGTCTCTCATCTTTTCCATCTTCCTGCTTCTACCTCCAGGGTCCTCAAAAATCTTGCATGGGAGCAGTGATCCAACAACAACCTCTTTCTTCATCCTGCATCAATCTTTGATTTTGAAATGACAAATATGTTTGAAAGTAGTGACCATATGATACATTTTATGTCTCTGGGTGATTTACTCTACAAAAACTACAACATCTATGGGTTCTTCATGCCTCTCTCAGCTGGAAAAGGCCCAGCTGAGATGTTTCAGTGTTTGCAATACTTCCATTTTGAGCTGGGAGCTGCTGCAGGTGACCTCCAAAGTTCCTTTCCCACATGAATTGGTAATATAGCTCTTTTGTACTGCTCACAGCTAAAGCTGATGGGAGGATTTGGAGCAAATGGTTTCTTATCATGTAGAAGTTTTTGTGGAATCAGAAAGATTTTACGTATCTTTCCTAACAAAGAAAACTCATCCCCAAAATAAATTATGAAGTAGGAATAATTACACTATTTCATTGATTTGTTTTGGAAAGCAGGAGGTATGAGGTAGTGCCTGAACCTGGGCTTGGCTCCACTGCTGAGGTACCAGTGTTACAGCCCAGCCACCCTGGCTCTCTCCACTCTTGTGGAGCCACCAAGTCTCCCTGCTACCCTGAGAAAGTGCCCATCATGCTCCTGCGACATTAGAGGGAGTCTGAGATGACTAACCCCTTAATTTACATGCCTTACATGGGTGATTAACGTTAGGTAGGATGAATTGTGACTGCAGTGTATCATTGGAACACCTTACCATATTTTCCAGATCAAAGTATCTCGTGTTTTTGTTCTGATGAAACAGTTTGGTACTTAACAAGAGGAGCATGTAAACATTCAACATACAAATTAGAGAAGCCAGCTGTGTGCTGTATCTTTCCATTATCCTGCAATTCTGGCTCAAATAATATGTTAGGGTATGTGGTTTATTATGGACTTCCACAATGAAGCCATAAAAATAAACAAATATCTGTAGCTGTTACTAACAATGAGAAATTTTGGGTTGAAATGCAAATTCCCTTCCAAGTCAATGTTTTTTTAAAAAGTAAAACTTTTTATTCTGTGGAAGATTTTAAAATATTTGGTTCTGTTGTGACTCAGCACTGAATCAAATTCTGAAATTATATTTAACATGAACCATGCTCCTAACTTTAACCGACTTTTCTGCTTCAGCAACAAGAGGGCCATTCAGCTACTAGTTCTCATCTTAAAAACGGAATGAACAGTTGGAAAGCAATGAGAGATTCCAGTGATCTTTGTTGGTAGTGGGTCAGTGGGGTAGCGTAATACCACTGACTGCTGGGTACTACCCAAGTTATTTGGCTTCAAGATGCAATAAGCTAAGTGTGTAAGGAAATGATGAATACTTTTCAGAAATGTTCGAGGTCAACAAAGTCTAAATGGATATTAAGTATAGCTGTTTACCAGAGTGTTTTCTAACAATAGTAAGAAAGTAACCAGAGATTTATTCAACCTTTAAAAGAAAAGAAAAAAAAAAAAGGAGGAAAAAAAAAGGAAAACCTTACATTTTTTTGAATAGAATGTGAGCTGAAGAACACGCACACACAAAATCCATTTGCGACACTGTTTGACTATGCGCTATGCAACTAAAAATGTTAGAGCATTTACCATTAAACTAAACAGAAGCATGCTGTGACTTGATTGACCTATGCATCATTGCATGCCAATCTATTTGAGTTGTTTCACAGTTTGGAAACGTTCTCACATAATCCTACATGTATGCTCACTGCACTTGTTTTTGGAGTTAACTTGCCCTTCTTTTGAATAGTACACATAATCTTCAAGGTTCAGCTGAGAAAACAATTTATAAACTGTGATAGTAAAAAAAGCAGCTCTAATGCTTCTTGTTGGTGGCATGGGACTGGTACTGATTTAATGTAAAAGTCCACTTTATCTGATTAGGCAGAAATGTCTTATGTGATGATAAGAAGAGATGTCATGGTGCTATTACAAGATAGCACATTCGAGTCAGCAGTGGACTGTGGTCAGGAATATGTAATCAAGGTGATTTGTAAGCTGAGACACGTTCCAGCCGGATGCAGAGGAGGTGGCTTGGCATTTGCCAGGAATATCCATCCTGCAACTGTCAAATCCACAAACACAATCCATCATACAGAATAATGGTTTCCTCCTTCCTGTCCACTACACGGTCTAAGTGAATAATCTAAAAGATTATTCATCTTGAACGCAACCAGTCTTTCACATATGCTTTATTTTATTGCACACAATCAGAGGCACACTATGCTATCCTTAGAAAGTAAATATTTATTAATCTTCATTAGCAGAAATGCTCTCTGTATTGATAAATGATACTTGAAAGTAACCATCTGGTTTACATGTTATGGTATGACAACAGACGACAGTGGTTGACTTTTCAACAATGGTCTCTGATAGAGTGAATAAGTACAAGGTGATGAGATAATCCTTAGCCCTACTCACTTCTCTGTGGTAGGCAAAGCCTGAAAAATCAGGAAAAAATGTAGAATTCCATTTCAGGATTTCTCAGTATGTATTCAAGGTATTCCTGAGAAAGTCTGCAGCCCTAATAAAATAGTAACTTTCATTCGTAACTTTCATCAGAAAAAATTTACCTGCTGTCTGAAAGCGTTGTAATATTATATGTTCTCAGTAACAAAGATATTAATATAATCTATATTTTTGATATTTTTTGCCTCTAGTAACAATATGCAGCATTTAGTGTAGTCTTTCAGGATCTGCCTTAAAAAGAAACCCTTGGTATACCAGAGATTCTTAGCAAGAGAGCTTAGAAAGATGAATTTATTTATCAGCATTCTCCAAGGAGTTAATTTTATGCTGCATTAGAATGCAATGACAAAGTAAATCAGTGCTTTCTTTTGCTTTTTAGTGCTAAAACATTTATTTTTTTTTTCTTTTTTTAATGATTTTGGATTTGAAAGCAGGATTTCTCCAAGATGCTTGCAAATTGAAGTCTGAAGGAGAATTAGGAAACAAACGTGTTTACTGAGTAAGATTAAGCCAGTGCAGGGGAACAGGAAGGATCATAAACCAGAGAGACCAGTTCAAACCAATTTTCCACAGAACTCCTCCCTTCAGTTACATTACTGTAAGTTACAAATATTACATCATCAGAACAAATGATTATTTGCTAATCCATGATTCAGAAGGACAACCATTGTTAAACAGCAGTCTTTGGAAACTGCTTAACCCTTCATCCTCCTTTTGCTCTATCACCACATGTAAAAAAAAGAAGCTATGAATGAAAGGTGTTGAGAACACAGTGACTTATGAAATCAGTAAAGCACATGCACACTCCTTTACACAGAGAAATGGCAAAAGGTGGCAGGTATTCAGAGTGGCAAGAGAAGCCATTTGTACAGTCATACGAGTGCTGACAATTCATTTTCTGGAGATTGGGTTTAACTTCGCCCGAAGAATGTTGCTTATAATAACTTCTTTGATGTAAATCTTTAATTTGGGTAATGGGCTTGAGCGACCACAAACGTATCTTACAAAGACACTGATATCCACATCTGCTCAGACCTCTAATTTTTTTCTATCCCAATGAATACTCCTGTCAGAGGACAGAAATATCTCTGGAGATTAATGAATATGTACAGTGAACCACACACAGAACATACTACCAAAATCAGAGGATAGGAGAAGGAGATGTTTAAGGACAGGTCTCTATTAATGTTTTAGCTTGGGTTGGGAGTGCTACTTTGAGGGGGAGTCTCCTGACTGCCCCTAGCTAGTATAGTATCACAGAATCATAGACTGGTTTGGGTTGAAAAGGACTTTTGAGATTCATCTAGTCCAAACCCCTGCAGCAAGCAGGGACATTGTCATCTAGATCAGGTTGCTCCGGCCTTGAATGTTTCCAGGGTTGGGGAATCCGCCACCCCTTTGGGCAACTTGTTCCAGTGTTTCACCCCTCTTTTCATAAAACATTTCTTCCTTGCATCTACCCTCTTCTAGTTTAAAACAACTACCCCTTGTCTTATCACAAAAGGCCTACTAAAAAGTGTGTCCTTTTCTTTCTTATAATGCCCCTTTAAGGTCACAATTAGATTTCCCTGGAGCCTTTTCTTCTCCAGACCGGACAATCCCAATCCTCTTAGTTTTTCTTCATAGGAGGGGTGGTCCAGACCTTTGATCATTTTTATAGCCCTCCTCTGGATCTATTCCAAGAGGTCCATGTTCTTCCCGTACTGAAGACCCCAGTGCTGGATGCAGCACTGCAGGTGGAGTCTCACCAGGACAAAGTGAAGGGACAGAATCACATCCCTAGACCTGCTGGCCAATGAAGCTTTGGTTTGCACCATGGAGCCTCTTAAAACATGGAAGCTAGATTCCTTTTGGATGATACTAACTAAAAAATGTGCTCCAAAAAACTACCTAACACCCTTCCATTGCTAATGGAACTTCAGTCAATAGGACCAACCTAGAACTAGTCTGGTGTCAAAGGCCAGAACTGTGTGCAGAGTACCCAGCATTCCTCAGCATCTCTTCCCACTAGTCTGGATTTGCTAGGGCAGCTGGAGGCTTAGATAGCTCAGGTTTTGAGACACTCACTGCAGAGCTCTCAGAGGAATCAATAAATGATCCAGGGCAACTCATTGCAATTTGCAGCTATTCCGATTGCAATGCGTGTGCCATTTAAAATTTTGTCTGCTGTCGCAGATACTTTGTTCTCAGAGTCCTGAGAGCCTTTAGGAATGACAATTTTTTTTTGGTCACTTCTGGGTGAGTATTCTCCTATGCACTGTTGAATGTAACTAGGCTACAGATGGGACTGATTGTGGCCTGGAAAAGTCTGTTTCTTTTCAGAGGAAGTACTTATGGATAGTTGAACATTAGATGATTTCCTTGGGGCAGGGTTCACACTCTGTGTGCAGATGATCCTCTTGACTTTGTGCTTTGTTGGATGTTTTATTATGCCAGATAGTAATGGATTACATTGACGTAGTCATGGATTACATTCATGTAAATGGCCGCATAAAAGATGTAAATTACTTTCACTTTCTGTCTACAAGCAGTAGGGAATGTTTCACTCTATGTGTAAGAATTTTAGGTATAATTGCAAAGGAAAAAGCACCTCATGAGAAGGATGTCTGAATTCAGAAAATTCCAAATTAGACAAGATAGGTCAAAGAAGTCTTACAAGCCCCCAAACGGATGAGTGTCTGTTTTCCTCAGGTCTGAGTGTGCCGGGTTCAGCTCAGCCTAATTTATGGTGTCTGCAGTGTAGATATCTGCACCTCAATTAGGTGCTAAGCTCCTATTAAAATTAATGGAGAGTTTGAAGGTTGCCTAAGCACAGCCTTCTAGTGTCATTTGAGATGCCATCAAGAATAAAAGATATCTGCATAAAGCCTGAAGATAACACCCAAGACCTAGGAGTGACCCATGCTTTTCTGGAGCAGCGTAAGGGTGACAACACATAGCATCTAACACTTCAATAAGACTTCTATGTCTAGGAAACTGGCTTGGATGTGAGCTTTCCCTTAATTCTGAGGGAAACTTGTTCAAGCCCAGATACAGACACCTGATACATAGCTTAAATTGAGACAAGATTAATTCTTCTCAGTATTTCATAAAGAATGCAGTGGAAGTGGTAAACAAGTGCTGGGAGTGGGAAGAATAGCCCTGTTCACAGGGAAGAAAAGGCAGAGGTAGGTTGTGGTACTATTAACGAGCATGAGTGGCATGTTTATGTGTGCTGCAAATAGAACTGTACAGATAATGGATTTTTGGGTTTGGTGGTTGGACTGAAAGTTATACAGTAAATTCCTTTTAGTTAACCTGAAATAGACTTTTTTCCTCTGTGTGTGTGTTTAACTAGTATAAGGAACATGTGTCTCATCTGCTTTGTCAATAACAAGAAATGAAACTTCTATGTAGCTGCAGCCATGGGTTAGGCATGGTAGCCCGTGACAGTGGATTAACCATCTTAGAAAGGATGCTAGGTAGGAACTACTGGCTCACAAGCTGAAAATTGCCACGCAGTGATATGGCAGGAAAGAATGAATAATCTTTCTTCGCAGCATGGCTGGAAAGCTTATTTGCCATATTACGTGTTTTATGGGTTCTACTCTGCAACTTTTGCTTTGGATTGTGTTCCCTGGAAGTGCCACAATACTTATTTACCTATGTAAGTGAGCAAAAGTGATTCATCATGCAAAAAGATTGTGAAACTAGGCAGTATATCTTACGTATCTATGTTTTCACTCGTCTCTAAAATAATCATGCAAACCCCATAATTTGGGGGATATATGAGCCAGATTCTTGTGCTC
Source organism: Pycnonotus jocosus (assembly GCA_013400435.1). Taxonomy (NCBI): domain Eukaryota; kingdom Metazoa; phylum Chordata; class Aves; order Passeriformes; family Pycnonotidae; genus Pycnonotus; species Pycnonotus jocosus. The sequence continues at coordinate 365,626 of VWYP01016660.1, read as the reverse complement.
TGACATCAGATTTAGACCTGAAAGTTTTTCTGGTTTAATTATATTGTTAAACTGGTTAAATATGTCAGTTTAAATGATGCTATTACAGTTTTGGAAGTACTGAAACTGCTGCAGGGTATGCCCACTCAGAATCTAGTATAAATTATAACGGCATTAAAACTTACATCCCAACATGAATGTGTTTGCAAGACAGCATATACCTGAGTTTGTAAAGCTGCTAGATTTTACCTACTCAAGTGGGAATTCTCAGGTGAATAAAATGTACAGACTTTGAGTCCTATCAACAAAAACAATCTATATTAAAAAAAGGAAAAATACCTGTGATATTGACACCCATGAGCAGTTTAACACTACAGATGTTCAGGAATACATAAGTTGAGTTTTTCAAAGAAGATATGTGTTGATACTTCAAATTATCACATGGAAAGTTGTGCAGTTGGCGGCAAAGTCGCTTTTCCTTAAAAAAAAGGAGTTAAATTAATATTTACTTGATTTCCTGATAAAAGTAATACTACAAAAGAATATTGCAAAATCTTGGAGGCTTGGCATGCTTTTCTATGTGGGTGGAAATATGTTGTGCCGAAGCCAAACTGGAATGAATCATGAAACTGTAGCATAAAAAACATACTAGAACTAATTTTTTTTAAGGAAGAAAAAAGATGACAGCTAGAATAATGAAACTGTGGGCCTTACAAGCATATGCAACATAAACATGTTGCTGAGATAATATTGGAGAGGACATTAGGCAGGACAGACTTTGATTGTAAGGAGAGCAGTAGGGTTTTGGCCTTCATTCACAACTTGGAGCTCTGAACTGAGAAGTCCCATTGTCCAAGACATTCTCTATGGAAACTCAAGAGGGACAGGATATTGCGTGCCCTATAAGTTCTAATATTAAGGGGCATATAGAGGGATATAACTTCATTTATTGCTATATCTTCTATATGAATGATAAATGCCAAAATAATATTTCACAGGTTAGTGCAGCAGAGGATGGCAAGAAGGCAGGTTTCTTTAGCCTTCATGCCTCTGGTGTCTCAACACTTAAGGGACGACTTCAGGGAAAGGCATGCAAAATTTGATTGCTATGCTGACACCCCATCTCTCTTCCTATCAACCTAATGCCATAATTACCAGGTTGAAATAAAGACGTGTAATGCCAGGTAAAAATAAGAGTGTGTCAATCTCATGCGTGAGCATCAGCGCGTGTGTGCGAAATGGTGCTGGCTAAAGCAAGGGCAGGGACCCTGCCCTGACCTGGAGGCCAAGTAATGCTGGCTGTCTTGCATCAGGCCTTTCTACACATGACTCATCCCAGAGACTGCACAGAGGGACAATCTTCAGGACAAGGCCAAGAAGTGAGCTAAGACTCAAGCAGTGTGGCCATCAAGAGTCTGGTGAATGAGATCTGTAGCAGATTGCCTGTGTAAATGTACCCATTGTGGTTTGTCATAGGGAAACAGTCATTGCAGGTAATCCTATTCTAGTTATTATAATTATGTAAATGCATCATATACACATACTCCATTGACTGTTTTAGTCTTGTGTTCCTTCTATATATAACAATCATTTAAACATGTTCACCAACTGACAAACACAGAACTATGCTTGAAGAATTTATAAAAATGTAAATTTTTATAAATAAAGATTTTATGGTATTTTTTGAATTCAAGACAAAGCTCTTCTTTGGATGGACCAGCTAAAGACATGAGGAAGCAGAAATACCAGATGCATGGAGAATGATCTTCATGGGATGTCCAAATTTGATGTCTTTTAAAAAAAATCAGGGGGAGTACTATTGAAACTTCTTCAAGGAATTTGCTTTTAAGTTTTCACTCAGAAGAGAGTGGTTTGGAACAACAACAACACAAAAGTATATTCCTTTTTTGAAAGAACCAAAACATCATGAAGAGTAGAGAGATCAACACCCAAGTGGGAGTATGCTCGGAAGCACGGGTGAATGGGAGGAGTGGGAGAGTGGGATGTGCTTGTGTCGTGTAGATGCTACTTGCAGCTATGTCTCCCTGCCTCATGCATCTGTGTGAGTAAAATCCCAGGGCTCTTATCACTCGCCCCATCTGGATTTGAGGCCACTCCCCAGGCAGGCAAATTTGTCAGGAGCTTTGGCTGGGGGTTATGATCTGCGTTTGACCTTGAGGAAGCTTGCTCCAAGGTCCAAATTCTACTACTCTGGCTGTCATCAAACAGTCCCTTATTTCCCAATGCATTTGCTATAGCTCAGGTGTCAATTTGGCCCTCAATTAGCAGCACAGATGAGGTCTCATTTACATTACATTGAGATTTTTATTAACATCAGAGAAATGCATTCTGCATGACATCTCTATGTGCTACCACTAATAAATCAATGAATAGTTGTGTAGGGGCAGGGGAAACTGAAGAAGAAACCCTTGAATTCCATCCTTGTCTCCATAACCAAAGTACAACTTGCCCTGCTCTGATGCTTTTGTGCCTACATCTCCACAGAAATATTTTAAATAAATTTACCTTTGGTTATTGCTATTGGTTCTACAATTCTATAAATATGAGCTCACTTCAAAACACATGGCTGGTAGTGTTCACTATAAATGAAAGTTTTAAGCTTTGCAGAACTTACATATGTATTCAATATAATATATATATTGCAGACCTTACATATATGCTCAAGCTAATATATACATAATATATAGACTCTTTTCTCTCTATTCTTTTTCACTTTATATGAAGCCAGGAAAAATGTGTTTCAACAGTTTTTATAAGAAAAGGAAACGCATTTCAAATACATATATTCAAATAACATTTTTTAAAAAAGAAAATGTATAAGAACTAAGAGCTGGAAAAAATAATTAATCACAGTATTTCTGCCAAACAATCTTTTTTGTCAGCTGTATTCAGTCAATACAAGATAGAAAACTGAAGACAAGAAGGTATATAAATAGGTAGAGCTTATTGTCTATTGTTAGCCAAACAGTAAATATAAGTGTACCCCCAATATAGTAGTAGAATCAACTGCTTCTTTCATCACTCACTATGAGCAACATTTCTTCCACAGAAGCAATGTCTCCATGTTTCTTCAGGGAATTCCCACAGGATTTTCTGATCATTCTAATTCTCCCTGTTAAAAATTTAATGTTGTATTTTTTCTGAAACTTTGATTTTCTCTTCCATATTTGTAGCATATTTGGCAGTAGATGAGCTTTTGCACTTTCATTTAAAAGCAATCCTTCCCAAATAGTTCACACAATTTCTCATAGCTTGGTGTTTCCTATACCACTGAAAGACAGAACGTGAATTTCAACTTTTCACATCTCTCCCAGAACCCAGGATCAGCAAGCAGAGGAACAGTGAGTGAAATAGTTTGTGTTTGCCTGTGACTGAATGAGCCTCATCAAATATTGCCATTGATTATTCTAATAGAAAGAGCATAGAGCTAGAACACAGAGTTCTAGGAAGTGTCTTGGATATGCCTCTGCCCTTTAAGACTTTTCCTAAGATCACAGCATAATTCTTTCATTTAGCAGTGGGCTCCTTGGTAGGAAACTTGCTGGAGAAGATAGAAACAACAACTAGAAACTCCGGCTGGCAGAAACATAGCTATGCAAACAACCAGAATGGGGACATCAGAGAACAGCTCTGTGGGAAGGGCTTTGTGGTAACATATGCACATCCCTGACATGATGGTGGCCCAGGAATACGTAGTGACAAAGCAAATTCATCTCCTCAGCTGTGACCTAGTGACAGAGTGAGAGACAAAGACCAAAAAACCCACGGAATCCCAATCAAAAGTATTCGACAGTTTGAAGTTCTGTAGGTCATCAGGGAGAAATGTGGGGTGCAAAAAGAGCACAGAGAAGATGTAATGCAATGAACCTTCCTAAACAATTTTTATATGGTGCTATAATTTTGATATATATTTTGTCAGTTTCAGGGGAATAAGAGCATGAGAAACGCAGGACCAAATATGACAAATATCCTCACAGCTCTATCTTTGATACCACCCAGGAACAGTTGCTTAGAATGCATTTCTATCTATGAGTAGGGTATCTATTTTTAAAATAATCTTCTGGATTTTCATGATCAAAAGAGTTTGGAGTTGTATCTAAGTCATTGTGCATAACAAGCACCGATGAACTCTTCTGCTGTGTTCGTCTAATTTCCACTTTGAACACATTCATACTTTTGTCCCTCTGCATTATATACAGGAATTATGTAGTCATTGTATGAAAAAATTCTGTGTCCCCGCTACTAGTCCTTTCATTAAGCAATCTCCATTTCATGAATTTTGTGGGAATTGTGCTTCTCTAGCAGTTATGGAGACTTGTATAAATTCTGGTCTTCACTAACTGTTCTTTAAAGAGAAGAACAGAACTTTTGTTCTGTAGTTGCACTAAGGGGTAAGGAACACAAAGAAGAATATATAATAAATACAGATGTAGGAATTGGAAGTATGATGAATGCTCCAAATGTCATGCACATTGCTACTATTAGTCATCCATTAAAATTAAAACCAGCCAACACTCAAGTTCCAAACAGATAAATTTGATGCCTTGGTGCTATTTTTTCAGAGGAGAACCAGATTCAGAGAGGATTTTACAAGGTTTCTCTCTTGTGGTCTTGTCCACCTAAACCTGAACACTAGACCTTAATCCAAAGCAAGGACTTAAGTTTTTTGTACAGTCAGATGCCTATGGAGCCAGTGGCTATAGAGCAGAATTTCAAAGGGACATCCAACTTAGGTTCAATTAGTCATGTCTCCATACTTTTTAAAATGTTTGAGGTATTTTTGTCAATATTAGTGGCTGCTGCATGTGCAATTATTAGTCCCAACTTCTGCATACGTCATGTAAGACACATAGAAATGTATAACTTCTGCTCCAAGAACCAAAACCAATAAATTATTTAGGTCATGTAAATATCAAGTATATTTTCATTTTATTTCCATGTAATTTTATTTCCAAGAAAGCATTAGTACTCTAGTAGAAAGCCTGTGCCAGTAGGTCAATCAGGAGTCAATCCATTGTAAAGCTAAATTTGCATATTTAACTGTACTTGCAATCATGGGAAGCTATTTCTTTTCCAATGACAGAACTGATATGATTTAATGATATAATTTTCTTTTTAAAGTAAATATTAAAATATATTGCCTTATAAACATGATAGCAGTCTTGGTGTTAATAGGAAAGATCTCCACTGATTTATTTGTTCTAATTGTGGGGGGCCTGTCCCCAGAAAAAGTGAGCTTGGCCCCCATTGTCAGTATTGGCCTTTGAAACTACATCTGCACTGTGAGTGTCCTTATACCTCACTGAAACTTACAAGAGATAGAGCTGCAGCAAATTTCCCTTGAGTCTTGCCTATGACTCTGAACTTGCCAGATAAAAGCCCTTGTCAGAATCCTCTTCCCTAGAGCAGGAGTATTTTTTTTCCTTCCAGTAAATAGTTAAGTGTTTCTTTAGTTAGAGATAGTGTGTAACATTCTGTTCATCACTTCAAGGAAAGCAAAAGTAATTTTTGTAATGTTAGGTCAGGGAAATGGTTTTTTTGCAGTATTAATGATTCTTCTATAACTGAACTGAGTATTCTCTTTCCTAGATCTACTTCTTTCACTTTTAGTGTTGCTAAAACAATAGTCCACAGAAGCTCCTTCTGCTCTTCAGAAGACACATATTCCAGAAGGATGTTGTTTCCCATTCCTTCCCCTAAAGATCATGGGAAGCTGAAGACTATTACTGCAGACATTTCCTTTCAGTTTAGGAGTGCTGGAATCCTTGTTCCACTCCAAAGTTTGTCAGAGACCTAGCCCTTTTTAGGAGTCCTGATGTGAGATTTGGCTCAGATAAGGCTCCTGTGTGCCTTCTACTAAGAAGGTTTCAGGGCACCAGAAAAGCAGCCAAATCCTCCTTCACACAATGTCCTGAGTGTGGTTGGAAAAAACATTTTTTCTTTAAGGTACTGAAAGGGTGGATTGCATTCCTTGGCCTCTGGAAGGGAAAGGCTTCATGTAATTCTCAAAAAACAGCTCATGGCTCATACTTTGAGGAAGAGCTGTGGGCAAAAATAGTGGGAGCAGCAGCTTTCCCCTGGAACAGGTGTTTTGGTAGAGGACCATTGATAAGACATCACTTTGGACAGCAAAAAGAAGACTTTGACCCCAAATGGACTTTCACACTTGCATCCCCTGCAGTGCTGGGCCATAAAGCTGCACTGGCAGAGCCACACTTGCCCCTTCTATTGCATGTAGCCTATGAGAGGCAACAAATGAACCTTTTCTAAGTGATGAAAGGAGCACCACATTCAGCCTGCTGAACTCTTCTGGACTGAACAAACTTATCTTCTCCAAGATGACATCCACTTCAGGAGATAGTTCACTGATGTCAATATGGACATATCCCCATCAATTTTGTTTCCTTCTATCCTCCTCAGCTCTCCAAAAGTATTTCCCAATTTTCCCCAAGGGAATACGTGCCACCTAGCAAGACACATAACATGTACCCTTGCAAAGCACTTCTCCACTGGTTGTAGTGCAATCTTCCTATCAGACACATTGAACTTGAAAAATGCACATTAAAATGAGTCGTGTGTGCTGGGTTTGGCTGGGACACAGCTAATTTTCTTCAAAGTAAATGGTAGGTGCCATGCTGAAAACTAGGGCTATGTGCTGTAAACAGTGTGGGTAACACAGGGGTATTTTAGTTACTGCTGAGAAATGCTTATACAGTCAAGGTCTTTTCTGTTCCTCATCCCACCCCACTAGTGAGGAGGCTGGGACTGCACAGAAAGTCAGGAGAGGACACAGCTGGAACAGCTGACCCTAAGTGACTGAAGGGATAACCCAGACCATATGGCATCATTCTCAGCATGTACAACTGGGGGAAGAAGAAGGAAGAGGACAACATTCAGAGTAGTGGCATTTGTCATCCCAAGTCACCACAATTAGGCATGATGGAGCCCTGCTTTCCTTGAGATGGCTGAATACCTGCCTGCCCCTCAGGAGGGGTGAACTAATTTCTTGGTTTGGCTTGTTTTCGTGTGTAGCTTTTCTTTTACCTACTGAAGTGTTTCTATCTCAACCCACGAGTTTTATCACTTTTACTCTTCCAATATTTTCCTTCATCCCACCAGGGAAAAGTGAGTGAGCAACTGTGTGGGGCTGAGTTGACGTCTGGAGGTTAAACCACAACATTATGCCTTAGAGCTTCTAGGGAGCTGTGGTGCTCCCACTTCACACAAAAGAGATCCAAGCCAACATAGGCACTAGACACCCTGCAGTACTTGGACTGGTGGGCCACAGATCTCTCTTTTGAGATAATGGCTTTGGCTGATGTGTCCCATGAACCCCTAACTCATCCTTTTGTTAGCCTCAAAAGCAGTACATTACTAAACCCCTCATTTTGGCAAGAGAAAGTAGCAAGTATCTCAGGACTCCTTTCTTCAGACAGAGATACTAAGAAATTCCTAGAGACAACACAGAGAGAACCATACTTCAGGTATTTCGTTGGTTAACAAAGGAAGCTAGTGAGAAATGTGTATTGGATGCTGACAAATACTAACCTCTAAACCAGATATTGTTAAGAAACCATTTGAAACTCTTGCATTTTTATCTTTTCTTTTTTTCATGAAACAAGGAAATGCTGTCATGGTAACATCACTAAATTCCATAAAGGCAGAGTCATGTTTATGTCTCATGGTCTCATCCTTACCTTTGCACTAGATTACTTATGTGATTATTCTTTTTCAAAACCTGACTCTAACACGATGAATTGTGTATTCTGGATATACACAGAGGTATTTTTAAAATCAGGATAGGACCAAGGTTTTCAGATATCCCAATGTTGTTTGCCAGTTTCATAGATAGGCCAGAAAGTCAGACAGTTAGCCAGAGGCTATTTTAAGTGGGTGTCTAATTGCATTAAGTTTGTTATGAACTAACCAGATTAGATCTTCCAATTCAGGCTAAAGATCATGCCACCACCAGAATACCGGCAGCCTTGAGAAGTGTATCTGTCTCTGAAATCTAGAGAAGGTTGGGGATCAGGCCATAGATTTACACATCATTTTTCTTTGGTCAAAAATATAAAATCTGAAGTTTGTGTTCACTGAGCTGTCCCATAGCCATTATTTAAGATAGTCTCCAGTAATCTTACCTCCTACACATCAGGTCATTGCTTGTGAGTCATGGCAACAGAAAGCATAAGGATGTCAAGGAAGGATGTCAGCTATGGAAATTTCCATCACTAGGGTTTCCATTTGGCATAATAGAATGTTTGCAGTAACCATGAGGATTCTCTGAGATGTTGCCCAACCAGCTCTCCTCACTTCTGGGGTGTTTTATAATGCCTGAATTCTGTAGTGGCATAAGAAAATTCAGTCTTGGTGAAATAGGTGGGAGAGTTTTAGTGTGCAGGTGCAGGCTTGGTGGATAAGGCTGGGCAAGCATGGATTTGAGAAATTCAGGCATGCCAAGAGAGAAGTGCAGATGGACAATGCATTTGAAACAGCCATGGCTACTACAGGGTAACGAATGAGTCCTACTTGCCAAAGGGAAATCCTACTTAATGCAATTTTCCATTTTCATCATTTCTTGGCTTTGTGAGACCTGTGCCAGCTTTAATGAATAATAATTGTATGGTGAACCTTTGATTTTATTATCTGTTGTTTGCCATAGGAATTTGAGACCTAGATGTTGACAATGACATACAATAAAATCAACTGACTTGACCAGTCTGGTCTTACTTGTAAGCCTGCTGAAAGGAACATAAAGTTTAAGTGATGCAATCAGCATCAGGAAATCAAATGGTAAAGTGAAAACTGCCCCCTTTCTTTTTTTTTCCCAGACTAAGATGAAAACTAGCTGCTAACCCTACTGACAGCAAATAATGGTTTCTGCATTTTTCTTAGATGTTGTGTTGTTATTGGACATATTTTCAATGCACTGTATGAGGTAATGCTTAATGTTTCTTAATAAATAAGCCTGAGGCATGTTCATAGTTGGCATAGTGGATAATATTTTTAGTGGAAGAGGGTAGTAGTGTGCTGATCATGTACCTGATAAGATAAAGAGTGAAAAAGTACATTTTTCTGCATGTTTAAACTTTTTAAATTAGAAAATGTGATCAACTCAGTGAGATGATTCACTTGGAAAACAACACTGTGAAACCAGGCCTAATTTATAAATTGACTTGGCTTTTCTGCTGCCACTCCCATAAAATACAGGTAAATAGAATGTGCATTACATCTTCTGAGATGAACTATTCTTCCTCTTTCTGTTCTGCCAGTGTGAAATTTCATATGTGGATTCTCAGCTATGCCATTGCTAGATCTTAAAGGAAAGCAAGAGCACATGGGAAACTCTTCAGGAAATGAATTGTGCAGAAGGAAGTGATGCTGATGAATCACTAGGTCATACTCTTTGCTCTGAGTCAGAACCAGGCTGGTGCTTGGGAAGCTCATGATGGTACATTTGCTGTTGAATTGCCACGTTTTGGGTGAACAGCCAATGTCACTGTGTTTTTCAGAGTAGTGGTTTCTGTGAACTTCCAGTCTGAGGAGTATATTTAGCTTTTCCTCCATAAAATTCTCCTGCAGTTTAAAATGAACATTGTCAACATCTCAATTCCTCTCCTTTTTTATCATGTCATACCATTCTGTGCCTGGCACTAATCGCCTTCTTTCCCAATGTTCTTACATGACATCTATGATTCAGATGCTGCTGGAGAAAATTAGAAGTCTGTAATGACCTCAGCAGCTTGTGGCTTGGGTCTGAAAAATTTTGCCAAATGACAAAATACTTCAGTTCTCAGATTCCTTCTTCACCCTACAGTGCCATCTTTGAGAGAAAGACCAGCAGCAAGTACCTTAAAATAACACTTTAACTCCAAAATCACTCTACCTAGGCAAAAGGTTGCCCCTGATGATCCATGGAGCCCTGCTGACACAGGTTTGTGTTCAGACGCTGATTAGCTTCTCTCAGCATCTCTTTCTGTGACCCATTTTCTAAAGCCAGTGAGATTCTCTCATTTATTTATATCTCCCTATGTGTTTATATGCTTGACAGTTACTGAAGGGAATGTATGAACTTCTTCATTACCATTCTCTTGATAAAGGCATATTTTGTGGTAGCACAGACAATAGTACTTCTCAGTTTCAGCACCAGTCATAAAATTGTTACCTGTCCTTTTCTTGACAATTTTTACTGCATCAAAATGAAGTTCAACACTGTTACTTGGACTTCTGGGTAACATAGACTACATTGACTTTTCCATTCTTACCAGTTATTGTTGTTAACAAAGCACATAACCTTCAAACATACAATTGCATGCCACCTGTTTCAGAAAGGTTACGGCTGGACAAAATTCTGTTTGCATTTTGATAGCAGAGGTGACTTACTGTCCTTTCCTGGATACTTGGTGTTCAGACAAGTTGTTCAAGTTATTTTATATGTATTGTATACACACTATGTATTTATGTAAACATGATTTCCTTTAATCTATCACACAGTTCGTCATGGTGAGTATAAAGAAAACCTGTTCTCCCAGCTCTGCAGATGGCAGAGACAGGCATAACAGAGGTTAGAGCAATATCAATATTGCGATCGTATTTAAACTGTTTGAGCCACACAGATGGTAAGCCTTGACTGGGCCTTTTAGTTCTTTTAAACCACAGTCAATATGGGTTTTATCACTAAAGAGAAACAATGAAAGGTCTTTCTTTAACCTCAGTGCAACCATCATTCTGGGGGGAGATAGCAGTGTCATTTACAGTACAAAACTATTCTGCTATCTCGGAAGTTTGCGTGTTCTTTGCATCATGAGGAAACTCTCTGCGGATCTGCACATAAAATGTTTTACTCTGGCACTTTGAGCCAACAGACATATGAAGGTAATTTCTTACAGAAATTGACTCAAAATTTTATCACAATACAAAGGATTCAGTTGCCCAAACCTAGCTGCCTCATGCTATCAGAGGCAGACTCAGATACCTAATGCATCTGGATATCCAAGGCACCTTCATGGCACTAGCAGACACAGGGTACCCGTGCAGTGAAGCTGCTGCCCAGGCGGGATAACAGACTGTGTTCAAATGGTGCTAAATGGCAATGTTTAAGCAGTCAACATGAGTCCCAGGGACAGGATTCTCATCAGAGGCTCAGATTACTGAAGGCAGGTGTCCTCTCGCAGGTGTTTATGTGGAAGCCTGGTGGTGGAGTCAAGGTAGCTCAGTCTGGCTCCTCACAGGTGGGGCATTGGAAGTCAGGTGCAGATATCTTCAACACCCCAGGGCATCTGGTATGTTTAGAGGCCTAGTGACTCTGCTTGTGTATGGGTAGATGAGAGAGGACTGTACTCTAGACCTGAGGGCTAATGTCAGTATGTGGCTCACATGCAGCTTAAAGGTCCTCCATCCACAAAACAAAGTAATTGCATCCATAGTTTCCTTAGGGGAACATTCCCTGGCCCATGTTATCCTCTAAACCATGTGCATGCTCCTTCTGACAGGTTACTAGCCTGCACCAAAACCAGCCTAGGGTGTATCTTAAAGCATAGAACAATAAGGGTGCTCACAGAACAGTGACAAAGCCTGTACCTGAACTGCTCTTGAGCCTCCAGAAGAAAAGAATGTTGTTTCAAGTAAACCTGTTTCTTCCTATCTCTCCCCAAAAAGTGTAAAATTTATTTCTACTTTAAAACTGAAGATATTGATGTCTATGCATTTAATTCTTATTTTTATCATTTTCTCGGTTCAAAAGCCTTAGGAAAGATCATCATGGTGGAAATTCTGCTATATAAATGTAGCTATGATCACTTCTGTAGAACCACAAAACTCAACAGAACAAAATATTATCCTTAATGATAGCATTTTCTAAATCTTATTTTTAAATAACATGATTTATATGTTTCTAGCTCTCAAATAATTATGTGTTTTTCTTTCTGTACAAAAAAAATAAAATTAAAGATATTCAAGAATGTATTCTAGTTACTTTTCAGGTGTATTCCTGATGCTCAATGGCTGCATTTCAGAGATGCAGTTCCCAGTGAATGTCATGTCTTTAAATCCTGTGAACAAGTACTCTTCAGACCTAATAGCTACCCCAGGGAACTGGCAGTCAGAATAGGAACAGGCATCCATACTAATTTAGTCTACCCCTACACAGATATTATTAAGTTATAAGTGGCTTTGCATTACTATAATCATAGATATTTTCCAGTTCTAAGGTGATCTTGGAGAGGATGAGGGACTCTTTGTATGATACTCCATTACATCATGTAGTCAGACCTGTAGTAACAGTTATAAATTAAAATTTGGAGTAATTTGGGCATTTTATCATCCAAATAGTGCAACTAAGCAGAAATTAAGGTCATTATTCTCTTAAATTAAAGAATATTTACTTCTTTCCATTCCGAAAATGGCTATTTGTTGCTGTATCTCAAGATTTTATTATGAACCCTTGTGATAATCAATATTTTTCTTCAAACTTCAGGTCCTTGAAGTATTGTACTTACTCAACAGTCTCAGCTTTTGTTTGAAATAAGGTAGGATTGAAAAATTCTGGAAAATGTGAGCACTATGTAGCTCAAATGTGGCAGATCTAGGTAAAAGGGAATTTTCACCACCATTAAAATATGTCGTTCAATTTTTCAACAGCCTTGTGTAGTTCTGACACAAAGAGAGAAAGGAGGAATTTATTTCAGTGTAAGATTTTGACAATATAATAACTTGATGGAGGTATTTGCATTAAAAAGTTACTGAAATCCTAATTTCAGGCCGACAATTAGTAATAATTGACATATACAATGATTTATTGCCAGCCAGAGATATAGTTTATTAACAGATGTAACTGACAGTAGCTGCAAGAAGTTATGCATGAAATCTTGATTTAATCCCAAAAGTTACATTTACCAGTGTGGAGGTGGGATATTACTTGCTCCTCTAAGAAAAGGCAAAGGTGTAAGAGGCAGTGCTGTTTGCATCTCCTTCCTAATTATGTGGTTAACTGACACGCTCATCACACCGGCACGCCAAAATGGTGGCTGCGTAATGAGATGTTCCAGCAAAAACATGCATTTTATGTAACTGCAAATGCATGAATCAATCTCTCAGTTCAAAGAGTTTTCCCCCATTATTTTCAAAAAGCAAGCCCGTCTAATTCTGCTCGAGGCAGGAGATGTGCTGCTGGGCACAGTAAAACCATGTATTGTTTTCCCCATGCAACTGACTCACGAGCCAAGATACCAAAGGGCACATTTCCGAAGCCTCCAAGGGCTCCCAGTCATACTGGCAGCAGACTGGCCTTCCTGAGGGAGGTGTCTGGTCTGTATCTCCCAACCAGTCTCACCTCCAGTGTTTGTCTGCCTCTCACAGATTGCTTTGTGTTGGCATCCACCCCCTACACGGCTATGCCAGAAGAGTGAATAAACACTGGGATACCCTGGCCCTAGGAAGCATTCTCATAATGATGAAAAATGAGGATTCCAGACTGCGTGACTCAAGTTGTCTCTCCAAAGATGAGTTAGCTGAAGTCTTTACAACGGCCAGATGATGCCTAAGCCTATGTGAGAGAAGTGGGGGTTGAGGGCAAAGGCAACTTGCTCTCCTTTGCCTCTCAGCACAGTCTGGAATAGAGGTGGCTCACTGCCAGCATAGCTACCCCATTTGCTTACAGCTGGGAACAAGTAAACACAGTATTTTGGATAAATGGAGCAACCCAAGATGCCCTACTCCCTGCACAGAGAAAATCAGGCAACAGTCCCTTTTGGAAACCAAGAGGCTCCAAAACATCAACATCTCACCTGCTCACCTGAGCTATTTTTTTCCCAACCTTTTGCCAAAATGTCTGAATGATGCAATCTCTACCTGAAAAAGTGGCAAAACTGTTGGAATGTTTAGTTGAGTGTCTTGATTTGCAAGGGACTGGATATCAGAAATGAGAGTCTTTTGCTGAAAGCAATTACATGGGTTAATTACCCCAAAGAAAATATTTTCTCTCTTTCCATGGAGTTGTGGAGGAGAAAACATTATTAACTTGCATGTTTTGTTTACTAAAATTAGATGAGATCAAGACACATAGCATGTAATTTTGTTTACCAGTTGGGAAACAATGTTCTACTGCACCTGCACTTACCTTTGAAGCTGAGTTATGTTATTCTAGACATGTAGGAGTAGAAACAGAGAAGGATATCTGATGTGGTAGCCTGGAAGTGTGGTGTCAGGTGCTTGGCTCCTAAATATTTAGGTCCACCATTTCACCCATAGTTTACATGGTCACACTAATTTTTACGCCAGCCCTGTAATGGCTGTTTAGTTTTGAGAGAAAGTGTAATCTATGACTGACATTAAATAAACTCAGTTATCATTAAGATAACATGTATTAGCATCTCAAGGTAAAAAATATATATGTATGATAAAACAACATACAAAGATCATGATAATAAAAAGAAAATAATTTTTTGGTTCTGGTGATTAATTATATTAACTCAACTCTGGAGGTTTATGGCATTCCTGAATCTCAAAGAGCGAATTACAGCTTTCTCTTGTGCAAAGAAAGATTTTACAAATTATATAAGTGAGAAGTTTTTGTATTCTTGTATTCCAAGTATGATTTCAGGAACTAAAGCAATACTTTGAAACTGGGCTTCACACACTTCAGAGAAATTAGTTTGCATAATAGGAAAGAATGAAACTGGGTTCCCAGGCAGCAATATCATGATATAGTACCTAGTACACGTGAAGTGAGTGGCTTCATATTCCTTGTGCCACAGTTTCAGTTTTTATGCACTTTGTTCACCTCTGTATCATCTGGAACTCCTTTTAGAAAGGGGAAAAGCCGCCTTGCCTGTGAATTTTATTATTCCATGTAATTTTCCATGGTGGAATCTGGGAGTGTTAAAAGTGTGATAGAAAAACACTCAGAAGTACTGCTTCCTTACTGGCTTCCTCTGGGTAAGGAGTGAGTGAGAAAGAAAAAGAGACAGAGCCTCTAACCAGAAAGCATGCATTACACTGGGTGCAGGGTCACAGCAAGGTTCATCATGACCATGATCACGATCATCATCCACAATAAGGGTACTGAAGAGATGCATGTTTTGATCTTGTGGGTCATCCCACCACCAAGCAGCTCTGTGGCATGTGCCTGAGGCTGCTCAGTCGAGCCCTGCTCCATGCAGGGAGCCCGTGGCAAACCACAGCTGAGCCCTTGGAGCAGTCCTTGGCTGTTGCCTGATAGCATGATGTCCTGCACGTACCCCATTTTGTTGAAAGGGCAGAGTTAATGAATGTTTAGGTTGTCTGAACATTTGCCACACTCTAAACGCTCTGGAAATCACTGCCCTCGCCATGCTGTGAGTGGAAGAGCAGCCTGTGTCCAACTGCAGGTGCCTACAAGGAGACCATCATGTTAATGCCATTCAGGCTCAGATACTGAGCTGCTCTGCTTCTCCATGCGTACTTCCTGGTGGTATGTGACTCAGAGCTGTTGACTTTAGGTGTTTAGTATTTGCCTGTCTAAAGGTAATCTACTTGTTTCGTGCTTTAGTGGAGAGAAACAGGCTTGTTCAGCTGGTGATTCAACTGCCTATTCTAGACTCCTGTCCTACACAGGGGTGGCTTTCCTGTCTCTTGCCATTCACTGAAGAGAGCATCTGATCAGCTAACTTCTGAACTTTTAGAGGTATGATGTTAAATGGGATTAATCCATGCCTAGGTGCTTACTTGTGAGTTATTTGATTACGGATCACAAAGTGGAACCAGTGTTACTAGAAGAAATAAAATCCAGGTACACACTAAAATGGCTTTTAAGTTGGGTTTTGCTGTCATATATGTGCAATAAATCCTGGTAATAAAAATGAAAAGAAAGTTTTTATGTGCACCTGTGCATATGTTCACGTACACAAAAAAAAATCAAAATGTGTTGTGAAACTACCTGTTTTAGCTGAATAAATGGGACAAACTTCCAGGCACACAAAAACTTCTAGGTTTTTTTTGTGTGTATACATACATATATACATATATATATATATATACACAAAAACATCTAAAGTCCAAGTACACATTTTGCGTTCTTTAATGACATGCCACTTTACGTGCAGTCCCTTCAAAATGTCCCTTTTTTGAAAAAAACTATTGAATACATGTACTTACATATACTCTAGTACATGTAATAGTAGTTCTGAGTCAAGTTTAGTTTGGCATATTAGCTATTTGACACAGCAGAGATAAACAGAGGGATGTAGCCTTGTGTGTGGCTGTGGCTGGCTGCCCACACTCCTGCATGCAGTGTAAGCACTGGTATGTCAAACCTGCAGGGCTTCCTCCACACTTCAGTGCTCCATTAGGCTGCCCTGCAGCTGGAAAACAGCCTTGAACTGTGGCCTTCACTTGGCCTAAGATGGTGAAAGGCATTGTAAGGAGCTCTAAACCCCTTTCTGTTCACTTTGCTGATGGTGTCTACAAGAGGGCAGGAGCAATGACATGGCTGCTCTACTACAGAGCCAAAGAATGTGCCCCCAAGCCCCAGCGAGATGTCAGCTTAAAATCAGCCCAGGTGCTCAGCAGTGAGATCAATCCCATCCTAGGACTGGCACAATGACAACATCACTTTGAACAAACTAAGCACAACTGGGGATAGGCCTCATCAATGAGAAGTAAAAGAGAAGTAAAATAGGAGTGTGCTAGCCATAAAATAATTTATTTGGAGTGTGTGCCTAAATTTTGTAGATTTAAGACATTCGTTGCTATAATGTTTATTTTATGCAGACACTCACTGTGTTGTGACTAATGAGCTGATGTTAAGAGCAAGAAATCTATGAGTTGCAGAGATCTAAATCTGTGTTTTAATAAAAAAAAATTATCTGAATTGTAATCTCTTCACTTCTTTTAATGTAATAATATAGGTAATCCTTAATGTGTAAGTCATAAATATTAATAATTTGAAAAGTAAATTAGCTCTTTTTCCAGCTTTAGCTCTTGCATTTTATTTCATTTACTTCTAAAAAATACATCTCAGGGCCAAACATTGCCCTTACCTGTATTTTTCTCTGAAGTCAAGGTCTATGTCTGTAGGTCTGAAAGAGTGGAATGGTTGGATTTTTTCTTATACTTGCCCACATAAATGCCATCTATGGACCTTATCCAAAATTTTCTGAAATCAAAGGAAATTTGTAATGACTTCAATGGATTTTGAAGTAGAATTAAATTATTATAAAATGGCTTTAGTTAGAAAAAAAGAAAAAGGTAGTTCTTCAAAGCCTAAACTTTTAATTTTCATATTTAATAGCTAGTTTTTTATATATTCAGAGCCTTGAAAATCATTTGGATTGAAATGTAAAAAAAAAAAAAAAGCTTTTTTTCCCCTCTTCTTTTCATTTTTATTTAGAAATATTGACTGCAATAACAATTATGTTGTTTACATACAATTTTAAAATAAATATTTCCTTATTATCAAGCTGAAAATATCAAAATATCTGAGCTCTTTGTTCTTTTGTTTTCTTTCAAAAATATGATGAAATTTGAGATCTTCCTCCTTAACCCCAGCGGGATTTTTTTTTAAGTATGAAGAAAATTTCAATGGACAAAATTTATGAAGTATTCCTCTTTGGCCCAGGCCTTTAGGAGAAGAATAACAGGTGAGTAAGTTCATGCTTCATGATAATGCCAGCTGTGATTTCCTTTATAATGAGTTAAGCACAATAAATGAGACAGAGCTCATTGAGCTTAGAAAAAGAAATTTGGAAAAAAAACCCCAAAAACAAACCAAACCCAAATTATTTGTCTCTTGCAAACCACCCCGACAACATATTTGCTGTCACTGGAGGAGACAAGCATTGATAACTTAAATCTGTCAGCTCTTGTCTTCCAGGTTGCTAATGAGTTTCAACTTTCAGCTGCTAAATGAAACCATGATGGACAGACCTTCCAGTCTCCTCATTGCATTACAGAATAAAGGAAGTCTTCCTATTGTGACTAAACATTGGCTGAAATACCTCAGCAGAATAACTGATAAAGTGATTACTGAAAAGTAATGTCTTTGTGGAAATGCATGAATAAACAGATTTAGGGTATATCTCATTAAACTGAAAGGAGGTACTGTCTTGAATGATAGAAGTTCAATTAAAAACTACTAAAGGAATGAAAGCTATTAACTGTTCCAAATTGCAGATTTTTTTTTTTTTTTTTTTTTTGCCAACAAGCCTTAATTTGAATGAATATTGTGGTCAACTGTAAAATTAGAAAACAACACAAAAAACCAAACAAACACACACACACACAAAACCAAAAAAAAATACAAACAAAAAAAACCACCACCACCAACAACAACAACAAAAAAAGAGAAACAAAGTCCTGTGGAATTGAGAAGGAATGGCAATTATCAAAAATAACTTCCACAGTGGTTTGTCTTCTAGAACCAAATCTTTGAGCTGGGAATGATCACATACACTGATATGCACTGTGTTGGGGATTGACATAGAGATAGGCATTTGTGTTGTGTGCTGAGCTGAAATTAAAATTCAAACTGTAGAATATGAAATGTGCAGGTACATAATCAACTTATTGTTCATTGAGTGGACCTCATTGCCTCTCTACACATAACCTCTTGACTTACTGGAATTAGTGTGATTTGCAGCCTGGTCTGCAAAGAAAGAGGACATAAAGTTGAGTTACAGTATTTGGCAGTTCTCTAACCCATCCCAGCATGCAATTACTTGCTGCACAATACAACCATGCAAAGGTTTGGATTTGGTACAATATTCAATTTGTGTGTCCACTGAAAATCAATTCCAGTGTTAGGGAGACAATTATCTGTAGGACATGAAATCAGCCACCCAGTTCTTTGTTTGTTACAACAACATGGAGAACTTATTTTGCCAACACTTTTATAATGTGGGCTAATGTCATGCAACTGCACTTGATATCATGTCTAGGAATAGACATCTGACATTTTCCAGAGAATTTTCAAAACCTACTATTTAAAAGATATGATATAAGGAAAAGAAGTGATCATTTCTTTTGCAGAAGTCAGCTTACAAGCTTTAAAATCAAGATTGCAAACTTCTCTCTGTGTGATAAAACCCCCGAGAAATCCAGGGGAATTCAGAACTGCTGTCTTTTATAAAGACATCTCTGTTATATTCAGCAAGTTTTTTTGAATCTAGCCCCCTATTTTAAAATGTAAAAATGCAAAGAGAAGTGCTTTAACCTCTTGACCAGCTGCAATGTTGACTCTGGAGAAACCAAGCAGGAAAGGGGAACAAGAATACTATGGCTTAAGTCTTGAAAAGAAGAGTGAAGGATTTATGTGAATGTTTGGGATGATGTGTACAGCAATAGAGCTGCTATCAAGTAACCATGAAAATTAAGACAGATTTTTCATCTGACTTGGCTGAGAAATTTGGAAATGAGGAAAATGATGCCTGATATTTTTTCAACTAAGACAACAAGGCTAATTGCAAAGGGTAAAATTATGTAGATGCCAACTCCAATCTTTGCATTAGCTCAACATAATAGAGTTGCTGCAATACTTGAGACTCATTTAAACATTTAAAAGGAGTGCATGAAATTTCTATCTTGAAAAAATTGCGTTCATAGTTCCATTCAAATCCATTTCTCTGCATGCATAAATTATAGACGAAATAGCATTGTCCATTGCAAAAACTCACTTTGGCTCAGATGAAGAATGAGATTGAAGCAATATTTGAAATCTAGGTTTGGAGTCCTGTACTGCATCTCACTGTGGTGTTACATGAAGTATTTTCAAGGTGATAGGTAGAAAAAGAAGATGCTTTCTGTGTAAGGTATATACTTTTATTTGTCAAACCTGCATCAACCATGTTTGGTATCTCTCAGGCTACATTTAGACTATCAAACAACTTGCGTCCTCAGTTCATTCCTGGTTCTCTGTTCCCTCACAATACACATTGCATAAATTTTCATTTGCTGCTAAGCTATTATTCTAAGAGATCTCAAATTGTATTATAATATTGGCTACAGATAGATGGATAGATATAAAATGTTATCTGTATTTAAGGGCTATGGCTGTACCATGAGATGCCCTATGCTACATCAGATCAGAAGTGTCAGATTTTCCTTGAAAGAGCAGTGCAGATGCAATCATTCTGCATCCCTTGGCTGAGGATCCTGCTGTCAGTCTCCGAGTCAGTATCACACGATGCAATGCTTTGCAGAAATAGTTCATGTGGCTCTTAATAAACCCTGTTTTGACAGAAGAGTGAGGTGATATCACAGAGATTAATGGCTTCTTCACTTTGATCTTTAGATAAAAAAAGGCACATGTTTTCGTTCTGGAAAGTGTGAAAAATGAAAACGGGAAGACCATGCTTTGTTATTTATCTCTATTTTTCTTCCCATTAGATATAGCAACTACCATGTCCCATGCAAGATTTTCCTTAACATGGCTAGCAAAAGCACAGTAGGAGATACCAGTGAGGAATGTACATCTTGCAGTAAGAAGTCCATTAATTATTCAGGGCCATACCAATGATTGACAGTTTTTTAAATTTTTCAAAGCAAAACTGTTCCACTAAAAGTTCCAAAATCCAAGATAAAGTGAAAGGCCTGATATTTGATAAAAACATAGAAGTTAACAACTTCCAAGTTCAAGTAAGGGAAAAAAAAATTCAAGAACATTATGTACTAAGAGTGAAAAATGTAGATGAAAACTATGCCCGTAGATATTGCTATACTTACTGGATTAGGAATAATTTCCTATATATGTAAAGTTTGTATTTTGATAGCTTGCCCCGAATAAACACTGGGTAATGCCATGTCTCTCTGGATTGAATAATTTTGCTTTGAAATCAATACTTTCAGAAGCCACTAATCAATCTGCCTTCCCAGCACAGTTGTCTTTTTTTTTTTTTTCCTATTCCTTTTCCTTTTTCATTATTTGTTTTGTTTGGATAATGCTTCCCTATCCATAAAGTGCTGCGTCAGTGCTGAATATCTAACTTTTATGGGAGTAAGATATTTATTAGGTAGTTAAGCTAGGTGAGCAAGGTACAGGACTGTAAGAGAAGTGTAAACAAGAACTTTGAGAAAGACTGCTTCCAGTGGACTGTATTTAATTCAGAATTCTAATTTGCAGCTGAAACAGTAATTATTGCTCATCTGGATACTGAAGAAAGATTGATTTTGACAAACATACTCATCAGTGTCAAGGTGAATTTGACCAAAGAGAGACATTTTTGAGGCAGAGGTTTCCACCTGAGCTAAGGCCAGACTTACTGGTAGAGGTTGAAATTTTATTAGGTCAGTTGTTATAACTTGGAAAGGAAGACAGGACTTCATACCTACAAGGCCTTTTTCAAATCAGAAAGACTGAAAAGCCCAGAAGTTTTTGCTGCTTTTACCAACACTAATGGTTGTTCAAATAGAAGATTTCACCTCTACTTACGAACTTTGCTTCACCTTTGCCCTTTAGACAATGAAGGTTACAGCAATATCCGAGACAGTCACCGCTTTGTAGTCAGTGGTGACAAACAGGAAATTACTTCGTATTCCTTTTTCTATATCTACAAAAGTATGAAATTAACCTTCTACTTATATTGCCTTATGTTTCTTATCTTATATTAAGAGATGACGATGATTGACTTAAATAGAAATGTCACGAGTTCACTCATATCAATTCCTATCAGATGCCTCTACATTTGACTTAGTGTAACTAAGGTAAGATGGAATTCTCTGGCAATTAATTTATCCGGTGAAATTAGACTTTTGATAGTGAGCATTAAGAATATTGACTTGCTAATCAGAAGAGCCTGAAGGAAATAATAATTTAATGTGCTAAAGAACACTGTGGAAATAACTGACTAGTGTAATGTGCTTTGTGACTATTGGAACAAGGAACATCTAAAACCAAATAATTATAGAATGGCTTCTTAATTCATTGCCAGCTGTAGTGAATATTGTGAGTTTCTAAGAGTTCTCTATGATTCATCTTCTCTTGGAAAAGACTCCCTCTTCTTCATCATTTATTACAAGTGAAGGAAAGTTCTGAGTTCAAAGGGCTTTTAGGTTACTGAGTTGACAAAAACCAATTTTAGTTCTTGTTTGTACATAGAAATACTGCAATTTTTTATTATTCTATATTATTTTGATTTTTTTTTTGTTACATACCAATTAGTAGTTGAGTGTTCTCTGAAAAAAATGGACATATTATTTCAGTGCCAGTCCAGGAGTTGAGAAGTCAAGATTACTCTGTCAGCAGGCTTCCTTGGGCCCACAGTTTAAGCCTGTTATTCAAAGGTATTTAGGCAGTGGTCCAGTCAGTGTTGCAATGATTCTGTAATCTATCAAAGCTGTTACATGAACTAATAGCTCTAAGTTAAGTCAACACAGTTTAAGCATAAAATAAGATGAAGTTTTTCACAAGGCCAATTAACCCTTGTTAGTAACAGAGTATACACACAACAAATTCTCCAAATCCCCAAATCTATAGCAAGGTGGGAAGTCTTTCTGGAGGATATCACCACTTTATTAATGTTATAAAAAATTGTCACTGTGCTTTGGGGCCTACGAACTTAAGAGGATCACACTATTGGCCACAGTCTCTTTCAGCTTCAAAATCTACCTGTCTTAATTTCTCTTTCTAGTGACTGCTATTACCTACCTGCTTCTGCAAGGCACTATGTCATCCTGTTTTTATGTCCTATCTGGAAACTTTGGAGGTCTTTATCCTCATTCAAAACTGCTGAAACAGAGAGATATTTCACCCTACAGCTTATCTGTAAACTATTTTTAGGATTTACTCATATTCAGCATCACAGTTTTTCCCTGAGCAGTGACATGTCTATGCTCTAGAGTGACACAGTAGCAGGGGCCCTTGGCCAAATTAACAGGCTTAATGAGATGCAGAGGTTTCTCACAAAGCATCCCTCAAATATGACATGCACCTAGCTTGTGAGAGGGTGAAGCTGATGTGTCTTCCCTGCTGGAAGAGAACTGAAGCCTCTAGTCATTCCTGAGACACGATCTTGGAGAGTGGGAGAGGATCTGGGAGCTGCACACCACAAAGCCTAAGCAATCCTTGATTGCTACTGAAAGGAACTTAAATTTCAAAATCAGCTGCTTCTACAATACCTCATAATGAGCTCTGGCTTTTTAATTAGTGACCTAATGGAAGCTTGTGACAGGCAGATGAATCTCACTGTGCAATAGAGCAGCCCCAAAGGCTGTGCAACAAAGACGGTGCAGTGCTATGAGATTGTGGGCATGACTTTCATCTAATTTCACAAGGCATGTTTTCTGAATCACAGATCCCTGTTGTGTGTGTCCTCACCAGGTTTACAACATCCACTTCAGAGAGGGCAGCAGAACCAGATACATGAAACATGACTTCTCAATGTCACAAACACCAATAGCACCACTGGCCAACTCCAGCTTAAAAAAAATCTACTTGTGTAACTGAAAAATGTCTTAGTTTGCTTTTGCAAAAACATGCATTGGGAATCCTGTTCAGGTGGTCTGGACATTGACCTTTGTGTTCTTTTTAGTGTCACTGCTTTCTGAATTGAAGTAATCTGAAAAACGTGACTAACCTTTTTTTTCCAATCTTTCCTATGGCTGTACGACAATTAGTGCTGCTAGATCAAATCTAGCCCTCTGTTGCACATGATTTTGAGTTTAGAGATTTTGAAACTAGGGCAAGGGGTGTATTTTAACTTTGACATGCTTTTGGTTATTTAATGACTATAAATTTAATACAAGGATCAGGGTTCAGCTTTATTTCCATTTGCCTAAATCTCTCCACCTTTTTTTTTCTCTATCATGTTATCAGCATTCAAGGAGACACATGGGAGCTGTTATACAGTTATTGCTTGTAAGTGACATTTCTACTGCAAGGTAATAAACTTGTGTATGTATAAATATTAGTATACCTTTCACACAATTTGTTTTGTTGTTCTGAGTACATTGTTGATAAAATCCCAAGTGAAAAAAAAAAACAAACAACAAAAACTAAAACAAAACAACAGTTACTGAAGCTGCAGTTTCAGGACACAGTAGCTATGGGGAAATACCACAGCTAAAAAGCTTGTCTCTTCTGCTCCCTGCCCTCCTGCCCATCTCTCACCCCAGAGCAGAGGCTGTGTCATTTGCGCTGACTGACTGCTCCCAGAGCTACAGCATGCCCTGAACTTCTGAAATGGTCTGGGCTAAAGAAAAGATCTGATTAAATGGGGTTCAGAGCTCTGTCTGTCAAACAGTTGTGCTGATAAAGTGCAGAGCAGCTGGCACTGCAGCACTGGGAAGAAGGAGAAAGACATGGAGGAGGAGGAGGAGGAGGAGGAGAAAGAGAAGGAAGAGAAAGAGGAGCAGGAGCAGGAGCTGGAAGAAGAACTAATAGCTGAAGCTGGGTGGGATGGGAATTCCCAAGACTAGCACTGCCACTGAGTCTGTCTGCTGACAGAGCACAGCCAGAGCCTGAAGAATGAAAGCACCTTGAAAAACAGTAGGATAACAAATTTGTAATCCTTTTTCTGAAATATTTTTTATTCTCCTGTCCTCATTTTAAAGAGAAGTAATAAATGTTCGAACACCTTTTGGGGTTTTGCATGTGAAATATATTCCCTGGTTCAGTTTGTGGGAATGACTCACACTTTTGAGCTCTTCCTCCGTGCTCTTTGCCCTTTTCATATGTAGACATGACTTCTCTGGTAAAGATTTTATGTGGATCAATGTGCATGCTGGCATCTGGGAACAAGATAGATAACTTTTCTCCCAGTTTCCTGTTTAATTTCACAAGGTGATAGTTCCAGTTAATCTCAAAAGGCATAATATCCTGTATTTTCTGCATAGTGAAAGAAATTGTCTTTTTTCTGGGATACAATAGAGATCAAAAATCTTCAAACTCTCTACTCTAGTTAAGAAAAATGTGACTTCTCCATTCTTAAGAATTAGGAGTGGCATTTTTTGATTGGTTCTGAACGTGACAATATAAGCAAATAATACCTGGATTTTTAGCTCACAAAATATTTCTTTTCTGTTTTGAAGCTTGTATTCCATTTTAAAGTAGCTTTTCACATGACTGAGCTGTCATCACTTGCAGACAAGGACTGAAGGTACAGATCAAGTTTGAACATGTGGCTTTATATGAGGTCTCGCAGAGATCCTGATGGTGTGAACTATTTCTGAAACATTG
Organism: Pycnonotus jocosus; assembly: GCA_013400435.1. Taxonomy (NCBI): domain Eukaryota; kingdom Metazoa; phylum Chordata; class Aves; order Passeriformes; family Pycnonotidae; genus Pycnonotus; species Pycnonotus jocosus. The sequence goes on along the minus strand of VWYP01016660.1, from coordinate 340,482 downwards.
TTTTGACTTTCACTCAATATTTAAGTCTGTTTAGTCATGTCAGGAACTTGGCCAGTGGTCTGAGATGTGTTATTAATCCTATAGACTGTCTACTCTTACACGCAGGCAGAAACTATGCAGGTGCATGAGACTGCCCAGACTTGGCCTTCACATCTGCCTTTAACAGTTTGCATCTTATCTCAGTGATAAGGAATTTCCACGATAAAATGATTAGGTAGAAGCAATTTGACCAGATATTAAGCAATTGCTGTAGATATACTAATCTTTATTAGTTCATTGTGGAGTGACTAAGATTTTGAAAGAGATCTTGGTGACATAAAAATGAAGCGGCAAATAATTCAATTAAAAAAATATGGAAGACATAATTTTTTGTGTGTGTGAAAGCATGAGAGAGCTAAGGAAGTATTTTCATTACATTTGTTATTCAACAAGGACCTACATCTGTTTCCAGTTTGCACTGATTATTGACACATCTGGATATTTGGCCTTAGGAACTACAAGTTGCTGTTGTGGCATTATTCTCTGAATCAACTTTTTAGACCACCCGGAAAATAATATAGCAAGTGCTGTGAGAAGGTTGTGTTATTTGCAATAAGATTACCTTTTGGCATCTACTTGTACTGTACAAATGGGATTCTGTCATCTTCTGTTTTATAAATCATAGTTTTGCATTTTTTACACCTGTGGGGAAAATAAGTTTCTAGCCAAAGGGCTTACTAGTTGACAGAAATAAATCAGGATGACCTGATAGAGTTTCAAGTAGATGCCAGATACGGTAGTAACTACTTGCCTCACATGGAAAAATACCTTTGTTTCAGTAGAAACAAAGTACAGCTAAAGTCACACAACTGAGAAAGATGTTTCTTTAACCTGTGGTGAGATGTATTTTTTCTGATTAATATCCCACTGTTAGAAGTGAATACCGTCCAAGTCCTTGACCCTTCAAACATTTTTTTCTGTAATAAATAGTTAAATTTCTCCATAAGCAGTTTGAGAGTAGCAACCCAGTCCAAGAGTGTGAAAGATATATTTTGTGAAGTATATAGTGAAGACTTTGAAAAGCCAAAGGATAAGATCACAGGACAGAAGGAACCACCTAGATTATCATGACCAGTCGTTTCCAATTGCATGCAAAAGATAGGATAGTCCTGAAGGATTCACAAAACATCTACTCCAAACACCCCCTCAAACCACAGGCCAAAAACCAGTTCCAATACTCTGTCACGGATTTAAAACATAATAGAAAAAGACTAACAGCCACAGCTTCCATGTGCCACAGGAAGGAACATGATGAAATGCTTATTTGTTTTATTACAAATACTTTTAGACTCCCGTAATTTGTTGTTTTTTAAATAATAGTCTAGATAATCTATATGGCCATGTGAAGCTGCAGTACAGCTTCACTTGCTGCATTGAATGACATGTGGAATTAATTTGACCTTCTGCATAAAACTAACACAAGCCTTGAAGATGCATAGAATAAAGATATATAAGAAATAATTTGCTAGTTTTTGATGAATTGCAGGTTTGTAAATGGTTTTGTGTGCTTTCTCTGAGGAAGTTTAGACAGGCTCAACAGTTATTTCCATTCCTTCAGATTAAGGCTGCAGTTTTTAACGTGCATTATTGAATTTTTAATTACTTTAATAGCTAAAGAATAAAAAGTACAGAGGGCAAGGCAGCAAATTCACTGGGAAGCAAGACCAGAGGATGAATACTGTATTCTTTGCAGTGCTATACTATTCTCTGCTATTCTCTTTAGGCTTGCTCTTTGTCCTCTTTGACACTGTGTCCCTGTGAGTGGCCTGATTTCTCTTGTTTTCTCCTTAGGATAAGAATCTGAGGGCAGCTTTTGTGGTAGGGAATTGTCATATCTTGCCAGGCATGCTGCCATACAGTTCATCAGCCTTGCCCCATCTTCTGTGCACCTTCATGGCAATGATGATGATGTCTTTTGCTAGCTGCCTGGACAACCTAAGTGTCTGCAATTGGATAGAGCACACCCAGATAGGAAATGTCTACACTAGTGCACAGCTTTCCAGCAATCAAACAGATGCAAGAATGACTGAGGCAAAACAAATATGTAAAAATAGAAACTAGTCTGGGTGATTTTCTTTTTCATGTGCATTTAGTGGACTTAGGACTTCTGCAAGACCTTTGAAAAGTGATTTAGAGCTAGTTTGATAACGCCTGTTTTGAACTTTATCTTTGCAGTGCCTACAAAGTTTATGCCCAGTGTTCAGGGAATTAAGTCAAAACACCTAAATCAGGTGTTTAGGCAGCCTAATCAGACAAGTAAGAAAGTTAGGCATCCTGAGAGGATGATTCAGTATCCCACGTGTTGGGCAATAACTTGCCCAGATTTCTGAGGCCTCAGAGTCAGTGCTCTCTGCAGGGAGCCGGGAGATGCCTGGTTCCCCTCCCAGATATGTTTATGCAGTTTGCATGCGGGAGATTTAGAAAAAAGTAGAGACTGGGATCAGGACCTCCCCCTCTCCCAGCTGAGTGACCTATCCAGGAGGTTCCCAAATTATTTGTTGTTCTCCTCCCTGCAGTAAGGGAATGACCTGCTTAAATCTGAATCTTGCTTAAATAAACAAAGCCTTAACAGGAGGAAAGTAGGGTGAGTAGCTGCTCTACAGCATGGAGTTTAGGACACAGCTCAAGCTAAAAACACTCAGGCATCTAAACTTCCTGCATCTTTCATGAGTGTTTAAACCATAGAGCTGAATTACGGAGGGCAGACTGTATTTAGCAAATTCTGCTTTTGTGAGTGCCTAATCTCAAATAGAATACAAGAGCCTGAAACCTATGTAATTAGCAGTGCCTCCCTCCAAATCCTGGGTTACCCACTTAAGTTCTGGAGAAGGGACAGGTCAATATTGTCTTCTACTGGCTGGATCCCAACCATTTTCTTGTCAGAAGGAGGACTCATTCATGTAATTCAAGCATCTCCTTTTGTCTACTGATTGCATTAATCAACTCAGAAGTCAAGAAGACATCTCCAAATCACTTGGGAATGGTTCCCTGCAAAATCGAGGTGTGTGTGTTTCAGTTCCTATAAGGCTCAGAGTTACCATTCATGGAAACTCTAACTGTTGAAGTATTAAGGTGCTTCAAGTTGTAGATTGGATTTTCAGGTAATATGTAAACACATTCTTGAAATTTGGACCCGGTTTGTCAACCTACGCTGCTGCTTTAGAACAATTTTTCTTTAGATACAATCCCTTAAAGATTCAAATGTGCCTTATTGTGAAGTAAAAGGAAATTTAATTGCTTTTGGGGACTATTTTGATGTCACCCTTTTGGGTCCTGCCAAATATGTGCTATCTTTTATTCATTGGCTAGCAAAGTTAAAGATAATGCCTAAGAAGTTAACATTTGCAGTCAGATGGCAAAGGTTTGAAGTTGTTTTAACATATATCAGGAAACAGATATCATATTGGGGTCATATGCCAAAATTGCTTTAGTCAGGATACAATAAACAGTTGGGAACAAAATGCTGTAAAAACCTTCAAATAGAAATTCTTACTTTACACAGTTCATGGAAATAGGATCCATCTCTTTTCCTCTGAATTCAGCTCCTGAAGAGCTCTGTTAACCATCTGGTATCTTCCAGGAAAGAAAAAATGTAAATTACATCTGTCCTTTGCATGGTATGGGGGACAGGGGACAGGGCGACGACAGATATATTCATATCTGAAAAAGAAAAGACTCATCTCAACTTTGGTGAAAGCTTTGTGCCTCTCAAACTGTTACTTGCATACACGGAGCAAAAATTCTCTATGAATTGCTCTTATATGCAGTTCATTTCCATGTAATCTACTGATTTACATGCAAACAACAACAACAACAACAACAAAACTTGCAGACTTTCTTACTTAAAAAGACCATCCTGGATCAAACTGTTTGAAATGTGAGGTCATTCATGTGTGTTCATGTGTTCATGCAACTTCTAATGCTCATGATTGAGTGTACAATTTTCTTTTGCATCTTGGGGGGTCTTGAGGCTTCCATGCCAGAATTAGTCCCAGATGCAAATGTACAAAAATTAATGGTGTAAGGATAGTTGTTCATTGATGATGAATAGGTGCACTGTGTATGGAGAATGGGTGAGATTTAAATTATAATCAACTGTAGAGAATTCAATATGTGATGGGACCCTAGGTTTTGCTCAGTAAAAAAGGAAATCCAGTAATGTATTTCCTTTTATTCAGCATGTATTCTAAGTTTTTTTCACTTCATTTTGCCTAAGAACTGCCTTTCTGAAGGCTGAATACCGCATCACTTCTGTTTTCATTTCTCATTTGTTTTGCCTGGAACTTCTATGCCTTATTGCCAACATTTGGTTTACTCCAGAAAGAAATTGTTTCATGGCATTGCAGGAATAGCTATCTATGAGGATCTCTGTTGAAGTCACAAATTTTTTTAATAGGAGGGCTCTCCTCCAACCTCCTACCAACACAGATGTTGTGCTCCAAAGGACAAAGGGTCTGTCAGTGACCTCCCTGAATAGACCCAAATAAGTGGTCTGTAGTGATAACATTCAGCTAGGGAGCAAGAAGAAAAGTGGAAGACTACGGGGACTGTTAATAGATGGGAAAGTAAGTGAGCAAAGGAGCAATGTTTCTGAACTGCTGCTGGAGTCACTGGAGTGGTGGTAGGTTTTCACCTACCTCAGCAGTGCTGGCTGAGCAAAAAGAATTTAAGGGGATCAGAGGGGGAGACACATATGATGAACATACTTCATGAAAGGGGGTGGAATGAGTGGGAAGATACAGCATGTGCTGTAGGGGTGGATGGTAGTAAATCTGTGCTTTCATAATCACTTGTAACTGTGCACTGAGGGTGGGATTCATTTCACAAAAAGTCGATGTTTTTATCCTAGCTGCTATCCTATCTCTGTGCCTCTCACAGGCAGTGGAGAGAGGTGAGTGTCTTTTAAAACATTACTTTGTCGTCTTGCTGCTTTATTGGTAAAGAAAGAAGAATTTGTTTTCCACATAATGCAAAACTTTTGTCCAGTTCCTAAAGAAAGGATTTATTACTACTTTGGCAGGGAGTTGTGCTGGAAACTCTCCCGTTTCAGTTCCCTGGACAATGTCCTCCCCTGAAATATGGTTTGACTGTTCTGAGCAGTACATTGCAAATTTGCACACAGTGATACTGACATCTGGCTTTAGCATATGGGATACAGATAGTCCTTGATTGCTGAACAGCTGTGATGCTTTGAAAAGAAACAATTGCATTTGAAGAATATGGGATGTAGAGTAGGCCTTGTTCTGTCCCACACATCTTGCTTATATTTCTTTTTCTAAATCACCAGTCTGTTTATTAAATTTCCACAGTATAAAACCACCAAAATTTAGAAGAGATTGAAGTAGATGGTAACATTGTCAGATATGCCAGCAAACAATCCACTGACAACACGTGTTAGGAATCAGTCCATTACAATTAGGCGAGAACAATGCCAGAATATGATGGGACTGAGTAAGAAGAAACAAACAAGCACAAAGGAAGGAACGAGGCAAGTACTGAAGGTTCAGAAAATGTTCCCATCAATTTTGTATGTAAAAAACCACTTTGGTGAAGAGTTTTTGCAGGAATCTCAGCAATGTCAGCAACTGTATATGGTGAGCTCATTTACACAGTAACAAAGGGTTCTGATATCATCTGAATTTCAGTTGTCAGTTTGTTGGGAAATGGTCCTCCAAAGCAGAGTGAAATGCACTTATACAGCAAAGGGAAGCAAACCTTTGCAACCCAAATTTAACTGAAAAAAACCCCAATATCTTGGTGTATCTTGTTCCAAATAATGCTATATATAAAATATTACAAATTGAAGTTAGTTGCCCAAACTTTGCTTTATTTTGCAGCCCACTAATTTATATCCCAATGTGATTCAGTGATTACAGGACTGCATATAGCATTTATACACATTTTATATACTTTTCACCTAGTAAAAATTCTTGTAGTCAGACTACCTCTAGACATTTTCCTTAAGTCCTATACCTTATGCAGTAATTTCTGGGTGCTAGGATTTAAGGGTAATAAATGTCATCATGAATATCAGGTCTGCCTAATGTCTGACAGTTTCATGAGTAAATTTTGCTTCAGAGACAGAGTATCTGCGTGAAAGACAGTGCATCTTTAAAAATAGGTGTTTAGCACTGATTTAAAGACTTTAGGACCTGAAATGATCCTGCCTAACTGAGGTGCCTATAGCAGCCACTTGAGCCTTTCTCAATATTGAGTGAAATAAGAATAGGAAGCATTGTGGTGAGTCAAACTGAATCTAACTTTTGAAGTTGCCTCTTCCATATTCAGGAAGCTGTTAAGCTCCCATATCAGTTATGTGCTTGAAACCTGATAGGGAAAAATCTAGGACTACGTGGGACAAAGTTATTGTAGACAAAGTTCTAGCAAAACAGAAAATAAAGTGGACTGTTTTGGAATAGTGCATTGACTACACAAAAGAACCTCCTGGCAACAAAACCCTGTGAGAATAACTGAAACTGGCTTGCAATACAGGAAAGCAAGAACTGTTGGACAGAGGAATAATAGTTATTTTTTCTCAGGAAAATAAATGAATGTTATTTATTCAATTCAGGGTAATGTGAATGAGAGCATATTTGTACTGTTCTAGCAGGTCAGTTCATGATCAAAGCCCTTTAATGCAGCAGATCTCTTCAAAAAATTTACTTGTACTAAAAAAACTAACGTGACAAAGAACTATGATACCAAGCAGCCAAACAAACCAAAGATGTATTTTCAAAGTCTTTTAGATACACTTTCAAAGTCTTTTATCTTCTTACATTTTCACTCCCCAGTAGATAACCATTTTCTCATACCTCTGCCAAGTTCATGCAAGCCATATTCTTTCATTTCATTCTTATTTGTTATTAGATTTTCCTAAAATTTGCCTTTTGTTTTCAGTCCTTTTAGAAGTGCCTTATTGTACACTTTAAATACATGGGGCACATCCTTTCCAAGTCTTTCCCTGCTCTGGGCAAAAGAAGAATAGCAAGTTTGAAGCAAGGGTGCTAAATGTCTCTTTCATATCATCTTCTGGGAAGAAATACCATCTATAGCTCAACCTCTACATCCACAACATCTCTGATTGATTTGGCACTTGATCTCCCAGAAATGTCAACCCTTTTTATTGCAGAATCTGTGGTATATGTAATTTTAAAATCTGCCACGCATTCCTGCAAATTCTGTACTGCATTGTGGAACAGTAAACAACTGTGGCTGTTTTTTACAGGTTTTTTACAGATTACAAATACAGGAATATACAAGAAGCAGCAGGAAAAAACCAAAAACCCCACAACAAAAGCAAACAAAAAAAGACACAATATCCTACAGCCCAGACTGCACTTTCTAGAGCACTGGCATTCTTTTTACTCAAAAAAACATCTGAACACTTCCCTACCAGTCTGCATGATTCATGGCTGTATTGCTCTGTTTTTTGTTTTGACACTTGGCTGGCCCATTTTAAGATAGATTTGATGCATTGAGAATGTACCATGATCTCTGATTTTGCTGAAACATCACAATGTACAAAGGCCAAAGCAAGAGATTGCCTATGAGAAGCTCCATGTTTAGGTACTTCACTTATCTCGGCACACATATGCTGCTCTCTTTTCTCCACCTCATGTTAGTGATCAGGTCTTTCTGATGAGCTAAGCAATTCCTTAATCACAAGAATTAACACTGTAAGAACTATGTACAAATGAAGATTAATAAGTAATAATAAGTATTACCACAAATAGTTACTTGGGTTGAGTTGAAAAGCTTTTTAAAGTCTGAATCCCAAGGTGCTGAAGCTGTTTAAGTTCAAGCCCAAGCAGGAATCTCAAAGTAGGGGTATCATGGGGCTGACCCTGCAAACATGGTCAGAGTGCAGCAAAATGTTTAGAGAGGGAATGCTTTTCTCCTTCACAGTAATAATGAAGCTGTTCTGAGAGGTGAGTGTGAAAGAGGTTCTCTCCTGACAGACTGGATTTCTCTCCTGAGGCTGGATTGAGGCCATCCATGTACCTATTTTGCTGCATTCCTTGGTTTCAGCTGCCCTTGCCACAACTAATCATTTGGTATAAAAGTACTCTTTAGTGAGGATTTGTACCTGAATGTCCCATTCCTTAGGCAAATTGTCTCACCAGTTACTTGGAAAAACATTTTCTGTTTTGGTCTTAATCAGACAGCGAGTGACTCCAAATTCCAATAATTTCCAGAATCTCACTGTCTTTTGATTGATGGGCTAATTACATGAAATCTATTCTGTATTAAGGAATTGCAGACTAAAAACTGCAATTTTTTGGAATACATACTCCTCTCCCTCAGTTAGACTTTCTTTGGACCTTCTGGGACACCTCAAGCTGTGTGAGGACAAACTCAATAGTCTCTTTCGTAGAGATGGACATTAGGAAGGGGTCACAGGGAAATTCATGTCCAAACCATTCTGATTTTAAAGGATGACAGTCATTTACTGCTTCACTTTGGATTTTTAAAAAATCCTAATCCTGTTTAGGAGCAGGCAACATTTTAGAGGAGACTTAATGAAGACTTTGAGGATAAGTGATTATGGCATTGTCTGTTTTGCAAGGTCAAAGCAGAAGTTATTAAAAGTAGGAATTTTATTTAGGGAATGGATGGCATATATTCTTAAGTGATAAGCCCATAGGATGTTAAATATGTCCTCTTGGAAATTTAAAAAATGTAAACTATCATGACTCCGTTCTATTCTGCAGTTGCAAAGTGCTGGTGCCAGAATTTTTTATGCCTATGGTAACAAAATCTCTCTCCCTCTCCCTTTGCCCTTAGCCAGCCTTCCCAAGCCAGAAATTGCAACTGATTTTAGGAAGAGTCACTTGTGCATACGCATACAGAAATCCGTACACGCGGTGGTTGTTGCCTCAGTTGATTTGGTCTTCAAAGTCCTCCACTGAGCAAATGGACAAGAATGTCCCCCATGAAAAGATGATGTTATAAAATACTGAAGAAGCAAGTTTTCTTTACAAATTGAGGGAGATCTGAATTTTTCCTCTTCACAGTGAGTTATGCCTTCTTTACATAGTTCTTCTGCTTGCATTCTGTATGGCAAAATATCATTGTCATCAGCACAAGCACCATATCATCATATGGTAATGGCAAAGGAATGCTGGAAAATGAATGTTTCTCGTATGTAGGTTTTATTACTGCTTTTCAATTGTGTAAAATTTCAAAACCCCATTTTAATACCCACTGCATTCAATGCAAAAACAGTTGTTGACTCCCACGGACTTCAGATCAAGACACAATTTTGGGAAATGGGTGTACCCATTAGGACAGAATTGTTTTTTGGACTTGACATTTTTAAACCCTTGTCTTTGTTTTGTGAGCCACATAGTTTGTGATCAATAAAAAGACGTTATGCTGTCGTACATGCTGTAACTGAACCAACAACTTAAGTTGCACTGTAACTAAATCACAACCTTTGGACAAATTACAAGGAAAATGTGTTTGCTTTATTGATTTTTAGTCTCCTCTATGCTGATTGATCATTTACTTTAAATACAAAGACTGAAACAAGGATATGCAAATGATTAGTTCTTTAGTCTCGCTAAATGTCATATCCAACAATATGATCTTTTGTGACTTCACATAAGAAATTATTTAATTTATTCCTTTACTATCACTGTTTGCAAATACTTTAAAATAGGAGTAGTAAAAAACTAGTTTAATTAATATTTTTGCTGAGGAATCAGACAGGGGCATGCTCTGATTTTTTTACTATTTTCTGATAAAAAATAACCTGTATTGTAGCAGCCAGAATCTAAAGTAGACTATGGGAAAAGGTGTCATAGGTATGTTACAGATTCTCAGAAAAGAGTTTCTTGTTCTGGTAACAGTGCAGTCTAAATTAGGATAGTTCCATTGACTACGTCTTTGTTCTCTTTGTTCTCTACAAAATTGTTCTTTACTTTTATTGAGATTAAACATATGGTGTTGCTTCTGCTCTCTGATTAACTGCAACATTTTTGAAGAGAAAAGAAATCAAAAAGATTTCAAATTAGCTGTGAAAATGCTTGCCCTGCAATTCCTTAACAAATATTTCAACAAAGTTGTATAAGGAATTTGAAGGAAATTATATTTTGTGTTTCTTTAGGCACTGTCATCAATCCAAAACAATAATCTTAGGAAAATCTGGAGAGTCATCTATATGGTTCTTTAACAACAGAGAGAGACAGAGCCTATCTTCATGATGAGGACTCCTGTGCAAGAAAGGGAATTTTTACAAAATCGCAAGATGTGCTGATTTGAAAGGGAGCTATCCCAGGAATCACAGCATGTGCCTGAGAACATTGTCCAAACACTTCTTGAACTCTTGTCAGACCTGATAACCACTTCCCTGGGAGCTTCTTCCACTGTCCAACCACCCTGCAGGTGAAGAAACTTTTTCCTGGTATCCAATCTAAACCTCCCCAGATTATTTTAGCTCAGGAGCACTCCAGCTGCAGAACTGGCTGACATTCAACCTGTCCTTGGTATTGATAGAGAATCTCAGAGCTTTTCTGTATGTCCACATAAACATACACACACATACCACACATGGGAAATTGTCTGAAAAGGACTGCTGGTCAAGCATGCTGGACAATAACAGATTGTGCTCTCAGAAAACCCTTTTACAGGTAGGACTTTCACAATACCTATACATAATGTGTCATTATTATTTGATAGCACTTTATGGACATTGAACAGATGTGTGTGCCTTTAAAACCTGGTATAAAACACTATAATAATAGTTAGAAATGAAAAACAAAAGTCATCCTATGTTTTGTTCTTATCTCCAAACTCAACATTAAGAGATCATGTAAATAGCTGATTTAGAGGGAAGTTAAACTCAAAAGGCAAGTTGCATGAAGGGGCTCAGAAATTGTATTTGTTTGAACTCACAACTATCCATCCTTCTGTAGGGTAGATAAGGCATTGACAAGAAAAATGGTAAAGGAAAAATAAAAAGCATAGGCTCCTTCCCAGTCCACTCTTATTCTCAGGTGCTCTTTACTCTGAGTGATTGTGTACTGTGCTCCTGATATCAGGCTTACTACTGCTGAGTCTATCTAGCAACTATTTGTTCAAATGTGTGATACTTGAAAGGCACTGACACATATTCCTCTCTTTTTATGTATACATGTCAAAAGTGGTGTATTTTTAGAACTAAACAAAGGTAAGCTTACCGTATGCTTTTACATACTAAAATAAAACATTACTCTCATCTTCCCAAAATACTGCTTCATGAGAATCCTCTTTACTATTCTTCACTCTTTTCTTATTATCTGAGACAAATGTTTCTATATTATCCCTGCTTCAAGAAATTATATATGTGTATATATATATATATATATCCTTCAGAATGCAAGCAACAAGATGACCACAGCTTATTAACCGTCAAAAGACTGAATTTTAATTTTCTATTTAAAAAAATATCTGAAAGGAAAATTAAGTTGGAATCAATAAACTGGCACTGTAGGTTAGGAAGGAAAAGCAGGAATATATATAAGATAGAGAAAGCAATTGGAGAAAGAGATTGGACAAGTGCTTTTGTGGCCATTTTAAACAGTAAAATATATGCATCTTGAGATTCAAATAAAAATTGGCAGACATAGCTTTTGTTTAGATCTGAACTTTTTACAGTCTAACAATCTCACGTGTCTTGCATGTGCAGTATTTGAGACTTCTTGGATTATACAATAAAATTACATACATTCTTATGTAATATAAGGGATTCTAATCCATTCTAATTTTCATATTATAATGTTATAGTTATTACTTGTTGAAAGAACATACTTACACTGTTGTTTTAATCTTATTATACAGAGAACTTTTCAGACTATGCAAGCAGTTTAGCCCTCTCTGGTTAGTGACTCATGTATGAACTTAGCTCTTTCTCTTCAGAATTATTCTGTTCTGTAAATGAAAGAAAAACAAAGGGAGTGGTGGAAAACTTTAATTTCAGACTACATGTTGTTCATGAACTGTTTGTTTAACTCTATTTGTATTGGTTGGGTTGATATCTGTGTCACATGATAATTCTTTTCCTTCATGATCGGAAGCTAAAAATGAATCACAAAACAATCACTAGTGACTAACAGCAATCACTCTCATTTTTATTATCTGTTCAGAGCAGCAGTTGGGAAACATTTTAGTCCCAAATATTTCCAGAGTAACCTGGCAATTGCTGGCATTCTCAGAATAGAGAATGTGATTGAGAATGACCTACACTGTCTGTGTCCATTCACACACACATTTGCTGATACAAAGATCTATTCGCCTCAGAATGATTTTTCACAGCTTTCCCGTCTCACCCATTTCACCACCAGTAACTTATAAGTGCAATTTGGTGACGCTCTCATATACAGCAAAATGACGTAAGTTATAGGTCCAAGTCCTGTTTGCACAAGCAAATTCTGCAGAAGAGAATTTACATCAGTGACAATGCAAAATCCATTGTCCCTCGGCTTTTGCAAGTGGAAACCCCCTGGGTAGTTGGTCCTGAATGATTTTCTGTTAATTATCTCTTATTTATCCTTTCTACCTACAGTGACACAGTGACTATTGTGTGTCTCCAGTAAACATCCTGGCAGCAGCTCACAATGAGAACCTGAAGATGCCCTGTGTTGAGAAATAGATCATAACTTGAGTGAATGAGTGCCCCAGCTCTTCCGGCACAGTGAATCCTTTAGGAAGGTTGTTTAAAATCTGATTTCAAGCCATGTAAGCTGCATTTTTTTAATATATATTTGTGGCTCTGCCCTCACAAATCTATGATTCATGACAGGAATGCAGCTTGGATCTCTTGCAATGTAAGCAGCTGCAGATACTTCAAATACTTGGGTACATGTGATCCAGCAGCTTGCTATAAATTTGCCCCTAAAAATAAAGTAACAAGTGATTGAACAGTGATAGGAATTAAACACGGCAGTGAGTGAATGGAATGCGTAAGTCCTTACCTCAGAAACTTTTATTAAAGCAATTGCTATAATTAAAACCAAAATGAAAAAAGAAACACTCTAGAGCACTATCTTTGAACAAACTTGTCTAAGATTCCTTTAAAGATTTCTTTTTAAAATATTGTTGGACACTGAAATAAAGTATTTGCTGGTATGCCGTGTCACTGAGCACGATATTTATATTGTTACATCATCTGAGAGTCAACTGTATTTACACTTTCCATGAGTTACTGAACTAATTTGGTTTCAAACTTCCCCTAACTTTTCACCATGTGAAAAAAACAGGCAAGTAACAGCCCTGAGCTTTTGATACCAAAAGGATATTTGTCGTATGATGTATCTGGAAGCTGATTGAAATATTTCAGGGTAAACAGAAGAATTCCCACTGGCAACAATCAGCTTTGAAACTGTCTCTGATATCTGAAAGTCATAGTTTATGTGGCCTCTCGTATTTGTATTTCTCATTCATTTGCCCTCATTTTAAGAACGACAGTGTCTGTGTTCAGTGATATACATAGGATGAAACAGCATGTCAGCATTTCTCTGAGCTTCCATGTCATCCCTGTTTTCACATACAGTTTTAATACAGAACCTTGGAGATTATGGAAAATTTTAGAAAAGAGATTTCATGGTCAGATCATATAATTAGATTCCACTAGGAAGTCTCAGAGTAGCTAACTAGGGACTTTGTTGAGAGTTTTAACCTAGAGCCAGAAGAGTAAGTGGGAATTTGGTTTAGCTACACTGCAAACATCAGTTCTAGAAGAATTAGGGCTTTTTCCTAAGAGACCCATCTGAGGACCCGTGCAGCATCCTGCATGTAAACTTCCTCTTCTGCAGGCCTTTTTTTTCTGCTGTCCTCAGTTTCCTTTCTTACCCATACACAACAAGAACAAAGGTGCAAAACTTGATTTGAAAGGGGATATAATAGACATAGATTTTTCAAGTACTTGTGTGCCTTCCTGTAGTGTAGAGTGGCTGAAGGCTAACTCCTAACTTTCTTTGTCTAAAGGATGGGCATTGGCTCTGAACTCCTCCTAGGCTTCCTCTTCATCAAGAGAAAGATGAAGGTATCACCAGAAGGGACAAGTGTGTTGGGGATTGAATCAGGGAAGAATGCCAGTGGAAAAGTTGACGGAATGTTAAAAAACATTGCCATTTCCTGATGTCTCTGTTGAGTTAATTGTAACTCACCCCTTACACTGACGAAAGTAATACTGAAGTTGATTTGTTTAAAAACACATCTGCCTGGATACAGCATTTCTGTTATTTTCACTGATGCTCTGCTCTTATCTCAGTACAATCTATGTGTTGAGTACAGTAGCAGTATTGCAGTCTTAATCATATAAATGTAATATCATTTCTCTCTGAAGCACCCTGTCTGTGTGTGTCCGTCAAATGTGCTTTGTGCCTCCCTCTTTAAATGTGATAGGACGGGGGAAAAAACAATGTTTATTTTACTCTTGAATGCTGCACAAGCTGTTTAATATGTTTCTTATGAATTACCATTAAGAAAGGATTCCACATTTAAAAGGAAGCTTATGAGGATATAGGTAAGTGTGAGTGTGGTCTTTTCAGAAGAATGTTTGATTGAAGACCTGTTTTTGGACATGAGGTAAGGAAAAAGATCACTTAACCTCACTTGAATAAGTGGAGATTAAAGGTTAAAAGCTTTAAAGCTTTAAAATGCATTAGCAACAGAACAGTAAATACAATCCATGGAGACATGGAGGAATTAGCAAAACAAATGTTAAACTAAGAAATGCACTCTAAGATTCACTGGAATCTCCACACAAAGTCTGAATGCAGAGCACATTTAAATGCTTCACTGGTTGTTTTAAAATTGTCTTTGTATTCCTTATATTGGCTCTAATGGACATAATACTAAGCCTTGCCATGAATTATGCAAGCAACTTTTATGTAGATGTTTCCATGTCTTAGCCTGCCTGAGTTTTGTAGTTTTAAAGGGCAAATTTTACCATATACCTCATTTAACCTATTGCTGATTTACTTGCTGTTTACTGCGGATATACCTGTAATGTAGTCACAATCCTGTTCAAAAAATTCCTGTACAGTATTAAGGAAAACAAAGTTATTGGCATCAGTGCTGTAACCTTATTATATTGTAGACACAACATAATTTTTTATAAGTACAACATCTGCTTAATGACAGTATTTGACTTAGATATCTATATTTTAACTTGTATCATGGCTACCTTCAATAAATGCTTTGTTTCTCTGTTTATTAATTATTACAGCTCAGTAAGTCCCACAAAGCACAGAACACTTTCTGAAAACTGTTCCTCCACAAAAGAGAGGGATGATCCCAGGCAGGGCATTTTGCAACAGGTTAATTGTAAAGTAGGGAAGCTGTGTATCAACAGAGCATATCTCTATGTGAAGAGGTAGAACAAAAAGCAAAATTGTAATTTTTAACTATTTCCACTACTGAAATAGTGATTATATATACATATAGTATAATATAGATAGTGGATATAATAGTGAATATTGTATAGCACCTGAGGTTCTACCAGGGTTCTCAAACTGGCAGTCCCCAGAGAAGTCAGTCGCAATCAAAACCTCCTCTTGATCTTCTGCACCCAGGACAAAATATTACTGATGGTGCAAATCTTATGTTTGTATATGCAACAGATTTGAGACTGCACCTGCAGGAGTCAGTGTCGAAATTTTGGTCTACTTCAACCAAGTGATTACATGGTACATAGGTGAGACTACAGAGCAGAAAACAATCAAAGATTTAAAAGCAGATTATATTCAATAATCCACAAGAGTAATTCTAACATATGACATTTAAAAGAATAGGAAATTTGAAATATGTGGTAGCTTTTCGTTAGCATGAGCCACATATTTCTAAAATTTAGCTTCTTAAATCTTCCAGTTAATATATAACAAATTGCTCTCATTGCAGAATGTTCAGATATAAGAGCTTCTCAAGAGTGACTGAACTTATTTTGAACTTTTATTTTCATTTAAACTCTCCATTAAGGAATTTGGGAGGGTGAGCGGGGTAGAAAGGCATTTGTTTAGATTCTGCTTTTAATAAAGTTTTAACACTTTGATATCAGTCTCTGATTAGATGCAGTATCCTACATTCCAAAGTGAAGACAAGCTATTTGCTCCCTCTCTCCTCCACCCAACACATATCTTACTTCTGTCTTTTAAGCAGAGCCTCTGATTCAGCCTAATTATTGTCATTAGCAGCAGTTTTCTGCAGAGCAGCATTCCTTGCTGTGGCCTCTCCTTTTCAACTCAATAAAGGATTATCCTAAAGCCCAGTCTATTAATCCTATTTCCAGTTACATTGTGAGGGGGAGGGTACCAGATTCCCTGTGCCCATTCTGTGTCTGAAGCTTGGCCCCAAATAATGGATTTTCCTGGTGTTTATCACATTACTCTGTAAAATGCCTAAGGATGGGATTCATCTGCAGTGTAGATGTCTGCATCTAAGCAAGTCCTGGTTCCTTTTATAGTCAATAGATATCAATAGACACTCTGAGTGTGTGATTCATCCCATCTCAAGATAGACGTCTAATTTAGGTCAGGTGACTCACTCCCTGGAAGTACTTATTGACTATAAAGGGAATCTGAATGACTAACTCAAGGATTTTTAAAGTGAGACGAGGTGAAATTCATCCTACATGCTTCACATCCTCAATACCCTTCTCCTTGAACATTTACTCTCCCTGTATTTAACCCAGATGCTTCACAGAGCTTGCTACCATTTTCTAGGTCTCCTTTCCCAGCCACCAGCTTTCATTTCAGTTCTTCCCACCTGGGAAGTCCTCAAGCCTTGCCAGTCTTCTTTCCTGTGGATACTTGATGACTCCATTATTCATCCTTCCTTGCCTGTTATCACCCAGGACTTCAGCCCTGGTATCAAATACTGTTTCATCTTTTCATGCTTGCTTCTTGAGGCAAGTCCTTTTTCTTACCTCACCTCAATTCAAAGAAAGAAAACCTGATTTAGCTTAATATTAGGTAATGGTATAGAATTTTGAGGTTCCATAATATCAAATAATAATAAATAAGAAATAATTGGTTCGTTTGTTTTACATTAAAGGTTTTCATTGGCCATTTTAGTGGTTATAGCATGTGGCTTTCTTGTTACGTTAATTTAGTTCTACCTTCCTCTCTGGCTACACTTATTCACCAGGGAAATCCCAGAGGAACTTGTATTTGTATTTTCAAAAATAAATAATAAGTTTGAATTTTGGCCAATGTCATCCTCCTGTAGTGAGCAAGAGAGTTGCTGACTGAGACCCTCTATCTCTCATGCGGTCACATAAATTAGAGTCCTGATCAACAATGACAAACATTCTGCTAGCTCGAGAAACATTAATCTGGTTAACTCCCCTTCTTCCCACTCCTTCCTGACACAGAGGAAAGAAGTGCCTTTGGAGAAAGTTTGAGATGTGAAGTTTTACTTGTTTCCTTTTACAATAAACAATTAAAATAATTATTTTTATTGTTTATGACATCTTGAAAAAAAATCCACATTTCACACAAATATTTAAATCTGAAAGTCTGAGATTCTCAATTTTTAAAATATAACTTTTTCTGTAGAAAACAAATTTACTTGAACAATAAAATGAATTGCCACATTTAGGATTAGAATCTTATGGAGTTTTTTGTATTTGGTATGCCGTTCTTTCATATAGTTCTCTACATCTTATTCAGGATGCATTCTTCAGACTTAATAAAATGATGCACAGCCTGTGGATAGCTTCTTGTAATTTAGGAGGCAGAGAAAACATCTGGAGGTGAAGTCTCCTGAAGTCTTTTATGTATCCGGCATGAGTGTTTGTGATTGCTTCACTCCCTTTAAGGATTCCACAAACTCCTTATCAGGGGCTCCATACACTATTGTCTTCATTACCAATTTAAATCACAGTGATGGTGGTGGTCTATAAAATTTGAAGCCCAAGGAAGTATATTCTTTACATATTTCTTTTTATTTATGGTTTCATAAATACCTTTCCCTCAAAGGTTTTAATTTTTTTTTTAAAGTGAGGGGAGTGTTTTGAAGATTCCATATACTGTTGACTTCAGGAATGAAAGTCTGTTGTTTTGATCCAGAAAGAGTTTATATAAGGGATAAGGAAAGGAAAATATTCTTGAAAAAACAACCCCCTCCTCTTAAGTTGTATATTTTGGAGCATAAGGAAACATAATCAGGATCTTCTGTTTTGATTAGCCAAAA